>JALIZH010027021.1:0-11491 GCA_030522465.1 Rhipicephalus appendiculatus
TCATATTGACTCCCTCAGGTTGAGGTTACCCTGCTCACCCCTAGAAATAAGTATACTTCCCAAAACTTAGAAATGGTTTAAACGTAACAGCTGCACTGGTTCCCCCCATCCCGATATCGTTTCTGATTTCGCAGAATCACTTGATATCGCAGCTGGCAGAGCTGAAGAAATGTACTCATTGAGCTCAATTACTCTAACTGACAGGCATGCTACATGGACACCATATTAGACATAACTGTATAATCCACTGATTGCTCTAATCAGCAGTATACGCAAAATGTGCCGTATTTGTGGAGATTGAGGATATACATGCACGGTTTTTAGAATTTCAGGAATCTCAGCATTTTCAACAGTTTGAGTATTTCAGTCACGTGCTAAAGTCACTACCGTAGCACAGAAACAGTAGAGTACGCTCTTTAACCACGGCTAAGCAACGGACGCATTAGCCCACGCGTTATGTAGCATGGGCTAATGCCACACCAAAACCGGCACTTGGTTTTCGAGGAAACGCAGCGAATGGTCCCTGGTACACGGGAAACACCTCAGTCATGCCCCCTTTAGCCTTGTCATTACTAATGAACTGTGCGTGTCCAATTACTGAAAATCATGTTGTTAACCAGCGCCGCTTCTTGCCATTCTTCGCGTCTCTTCAGTGTTCCCGTCTCCTCATTTACGCGTCGATTGCTTCTTTGATTTATTGCCTACCACAGCTGAGTAATATAACGTAGACAAGGCCACAGACCACTTCTTAATGTCGAGCTTTTCCTTGGTTCACTATTACCCGTTTCTTTCACATTTGTCATGGCGATGTTGTGAGACATCTTGCGCGGTGCCAACAGAACGGACGCGCGGCTCTTCACTACCACATTTTTTTACATTGTGTGCAGTGGCATCAGCGTAACATATCACCACAGAAGACCAGCACTTTATGTTTCTCTCCCTGTGGCATGGAAAACATTGATGATCCATAGATATGATCAACAAATAACGCTAGAACAGAAGGTTATTGTGTGCCCGGCGCAGCGAATGCCGTTTATTTGGGCAACAGACCTGCGTGAATCGAAGCGCTCGTGCACTTCAGTGAGAGCTGCGTTACGAAATGCGAATATTTTTCGCTTTGAACCCTCTTGAATGGACATGTGGACACGACTTTCTCAGACTGCGATTGAACGTCTACTACGCAAGATAATTTGTCCTGAAGACTCATCTTCCATAGACAAGCTTAATTCATATTGCAAGTGCGCAGGCAGTAGAAGAAAGGCTGTAAGGAAGGCCCACAACATCATTAATACCGTTGCCTCACCCAAATCTATCTATCTATCTATCTATCTATCTATCTATCTATCTATCTATCTATCTATCTATCTATCTATCTATCTATCTATCTATCTATCTATCTATCTATCTATCTATCTATCTATCTATCTATCTATCTATCTAGCTGCCTACGTCTGGGTGCTCTCGTGATGTCCTCCTTAACTTGGGGTAGACAACAATTTGTACGGGACGGTAAGACCTATTGACGAATATGTCTGGCTGGTCATGACATGAATACCGTGAAAATCCCGTCGCGTACGTCGTCAAACTCATTGCTCCAGACATGTGTGGCTCATACCCGTATACTAGCCCAACTAGCCCAACTTTCAATACTTTTGTCATACCCGTATACCACGGGTTGCGGAATGCGGCTATGCGCCTCAGGGCTTTGACGATTTATATCTCCCCAGGAACGGCGAGAACAGGTATCGTCAATATAAATGCGAGAGCGGTAACAGAAACTGACATCGGTGGCTTTGACAATGGTAATTTAAAGGCGACAGCGTTAAGAAAAACGGACATCGGCGGCGTTGAGGCGAGGAATACAAAGAGTAGAAATCAGAGACCCAGCAGGAATCGATCCCAAGCATTCTTGGGGGCAATCAAGCATTCTACCACAGAGACACGTCAGGTCTCGAAACTGCTTTGGAAGAACACCCTAAGCAGGCGTAATGTTAGTGAAACGTATATTATGGTTGCAGTGCTGGCTATCTAATTTTATAAAAATTACATGCGTACTCCTCTGACGAAGGAGCCATGTCGGGTTAAGGTCAGTTGTATAATTAAGCGCCACCCATTGTAGTTGGTCTACGTAGCACTATCCAAGGCTACCATTCTTGCAAGCACAAGCTCTGCATATCAGTTTACGGCTGCTAGTGTCGGTAATATCCATGTTTCTGTTGGCAACGTTAGACAACTGTAAACATTTGGTTATATGAAACATATGCGACTGTTCAACATGTCTGTGCGTGCAACATCTGTTCATATCTTTAGCGTCATTTCATAACGTGTTGCTCAATAAAAAAATTACGACCCAGTGACCTTACCTCCGGATGCTTCGCATAACATCGATGGTACATAGCCCATGGTACTTAGGATCTGCCTAATTTTTTTTATTTCGCTTCCAATGTCTCCGCTTTACTTCGCACCGGCCTTACTCAGCAGTGGGGCTTGTCCAACTTCTGTGGCACATAACCTGTCGAGTTTTTGCGGAATTGACGCGCGGTCTTCCGTTATTAAAAGAGTTCAGGATGTTAAAGTCGGCGCTTCGAAATGTACCGGAAGGTTGCATTTTACTCAGGTTAATGAAACAGAAAGATATAGCATGGTCTAAGAACAATCATTTGGGTTTGTTGGCGGCACCAAGGCCGGTTGCCTTGGAAAGGTGCGTGGTTGGCGCAGAGACCTAAACAACCTTCGCGGGGAAATCCCCTATAGGGCAGTTTCCTTTACGAGGCGGTGTAGGCGGGGCTCTCTCGTAACGTCTTTTGTTTCGACCGTCTACGTGTTCGTCCTCTACTGTTTCCGACCAACACTGCTTGCAGAAATTTCCTACTCCGATTCAAAAAGGCGGCAGATCCTAAGCATTGTAGAAATCGATGTAATGAGAAGCAGCCAGCAAGGAGTAACTTATACAGTACATAACCTGCATGTCATGATTTACATGTTAGCACCTTTCATTTATGTTCGTCATGCAGTCACGTCAGGCAATACCAAATTTGGTGTATATTAAGCTAGCGTAACAGCCGTGAGGGCTCCATGAACGTTTCATGTAAATCTACTGTACATGACGTGGATTTAATTATTTTGATTTCATCATCTGTCATATATGTTGGTTATACAGTCACGTCGCGCCATAGCAGTTTTGCTGTATATCAAGCTAGCGGACTGGACGTGAGCACGCCATGAGCGTGGAATGTAAATCTTTCTGTACATGAAATACGTGTCATGATTGCCATGTTGCCACCTGTAATTAACGGTCACTGTACAGCCACGTCACCGAATACCAAATTTAGTACATGTCAAGCTTGCGAAACAGCCATGAATGCACCATGACCATGGCATATATGTCATGCTATACATCACATGCAAGCCATGATTTTCTTATAGCATGTCATTTATGTTGGTCATGCATAGATGTATCGTCATACCGACTTTGGTAGATATCAAATTGACGTAACGGCCGCTAGAGCACCACGGCCACGGCATGTAAACCATGCCGTTCATGACAAGTAAGTCATGATTTTCATTATATGACCAGTCATTTATGTTCGCCATACAGTCATGTTATGCCATATCAGTTATGGTATAAACCCCATTAACGATACGGTCCGGAGAGCACAAAGTCGTAGGCGGCTAGATAGATAGATAGATAGATAGATAGATAGATAGATAGATAGATAGATAGATAGATAGATAGATAGATAGATAGATAGATAGATAGATAGATAGATAGATAGATAGATAGATAGATAGATAGATAGATTCTCTCAAAGTCGCCGAAGTTCACTAACAAATGCTTCGCATTTAATAGCATTAGCTTTCATGGTGTAAGCAGTGTCCAAAAGAAATGTTAACTTGAGGATAAGTTAGGCTGTAAGCCTGAATTCAATTTTATGTCAAAAATTTAATAGCATCAAAGATACTGAGTAACTGAGTAGAGGTGAATGCCTATATCAAGCCAGTAGAAGCATTAGCCTTTGAGCAACCAACTTTGCGGCTCGTCCGTGCTCCTTCGATGTCTTGGTGGTCGGACATAGCTCTCCCACAGTCGGGTATTAAGGCGAAAGCCTTTAATGTCTCATGCTCACGTCCGTTCGGTGTCCGTCCGGTGTTCGTCCGTCCGGCATCCGTCCGTCCACACCCACACTGCGCATGCGCAAACCCATTCAAAAAAACTAAAATAAAAAACCTCCTCTCCACCTCTCTCTCCTCTAGGCATCCCTCCCCGCGGAGGCCACACCCTCACTGCGCATGAGCGTCTTTCCCTTTCTCTCCTCTCTTACGCTCCTCCCCTCTCTTGCCTCGCGACGCCGACGCAGGCAGCGTCTGCTAGCGAGTTTCTTGGTTGAAAAAACCGACTGCTCACGCTGCACAACCGTTCACTGGCCACCCCGTATATATGACACTGGATCTTGACCTGCAATGTAGTGCTGGTGGGAGATTTCTCCTGTGCGTTGTGTAACAACAAAAATTCGCAGCGTGCGGGTTAACTAAAAGCGGACTGTGGGTCTCTCTGTCCACTCCGAGTCTTCTGTCTCTCATTGCCCATTAGCAGCGATTGGGATGTTCCAGTAGGAAACACCGGTCCATCACTGCGTGCTTTGCGCCTCCCCAGGTTTCTCTCCTGCGCAACGCTGCGATGAACGCCAGCGTCAACGCCGCCGCCAGTGTAAACGTTAGCGCCCGCTGCTTCGCATCTACACATGGTTCCCTTTAGCGGGAGATGGTGCAATCTTTAAGGCGAAAGCCTTTAATGTCTCATGCTCACGTCCGTCCGGTGTCCGTCCGTCCGTCTGTCTGTCTGTCTGTCCGTCCGTCCGTCCATCCATCCGTCTGTCCGTCCGTCCGTCCGTCTGTCCTACTGTCCATGTCAGTCCGTCCATCCGTCCGTCCATCCGAGCTCTGGCACGGAGCCAGGTGGCCGCCGGGATGCGCAAACGGACGCCGGTCGCGTCGGACTCTACAGCGCTCGCTCTTTGCTTGCGTAGCGTCGCTGTGCCCAGAGTTTGCAATCATTCTGACCGACGCCGTCTCAATGTACCCAGGCGTTCACGAAATACACTTTCAAATTTACAAAGGTTCCGTCAGTTTAAGAGCTGGAACGCGGATGGCGTGTACACGATGCGCAAAGCGCGAGAAAATACTAACGCATGCGAACGGAGGAAGATGAGTTTCGTGTCTCGCTGCGATTCGCGGTAAAAAATTAAAAAAAAGAAAACACGCACACATTCGGTTTGTGTGTTTTCCCACTGAGAGTGTAAAGGAAAAAAAAGATGGCATAATCAGTGGAATGGCCACACGCTTTCGCCGAACACACTTTGTAATGTGCAAAGTGTCCTTGAATTTTTGATTATTCAGAGTCGCTCATCTGTTGTTTTAAACACAGAGGTCAAGGCTAGGCAGCATGGGGGCGACCATAAAGTAATATCCAGCACTCGCAATCGTTTTCGAGAGAAGCTTGTGTTGACTTACCGGCGAAATTGGCGGTGGTGGTGTTCCAAGAAAAACCATCTTTGCGGAAAGAAAGACGTCGCGCACTCACCCAAAAGCATTCCTCGCGTACAGCTTACGCGCACAAGAAAAAAAATAGTTAATAAAACTCAATAAATTTTCTTTCGTAAGCGCGGATTTGATCTCCTGTCCCCCCCCGGTACAACAGCGATCGCCCTGACCCCTACACCCCGTGCCCATTTGTTTACGTTATTGCAATGGTAAAACAAATGCCACGCGCTCATGCTTGTCCAGCGACAGCTGAACTGAAGCATAGGGATGAGCGTTCGCAATGACGCAAAAAAAAAAAATTCCGCAGAGCCTAGTCATTCTGAAAATCGATGTCATACAAAGCACTAGGCGGTTAGTGGACTATACCTGTTACTTTAATGATTTCAGTCAAGCGTTGCGAGTTCGACCGACTTCTTATTGCATGGGTGAGACCAGTCCGCATTCGAATGGAGTATATTGGTTGCAGCTTCCAAAAGTGGGCATTGTGTTATGTCATGTACACGTTTTTAGAAATATAAACATTCTAGTTTTAACTAGAATATTAGAAGGTGGTCCTCGTGTTCATCCTCAGCCTTGTATCAATCTAATGTTCTACAGTAGGTAAGAAGTGCTGTTGGTACATGAACAGCTTATGCATCCTTAACTTCTCAGCTATTGTACTGACGCTTAGGTGAGCAGTATTTCTTGTGGGTGTTGTTGTAGAAATAAAAAAATAAATGAAAATTTTGTCCTTTTCCATTTCTTCCTGTGGGCTTGCTTTTTCATATTAGTTGTTAGGACAAAAATATAGTTTTAGGTCGAAAAAATACATCATTGCATTCGTGAGTTCAGAAGTTATCGTTATAAAACAGAGTTCAACGTTACTTTTGATGTACTTGCCCCAATACTTACCAGAAAGGTCCGCGCACTAAAAAATAAAAAAAAGAACGTGGAATCACTTATACTGGTTTGCTTGCTTGTTTTGTTTGCAATTTATGTTTGCTGGATATGAGCGTAGCATTTTGGCAAATGAAAAATAAAAAAAAATTGAGCGCATATCCATGAAGTGAGTAGTACTGATGATGGGGCGAAGTAGTGTGCATTGGATCATGAATTGTGGCCTTCTATTTTGTTCTGGTTAACAGCCTTTCATTTTTTTATTGCTAACCTTTTGTTCTGTCATATCCTTTGATTGATTGGTGGGGAAATGTCGGCGTTTTTGCGCTGTTGAGGCCCTTTATTTTGTTTGTTCGGGTTAACAGCCTTTTGAAAACCATTTTGTTCACATATATTTCGGTTTTCTCACATGCACCTGCGCTACATATGCTGTAGACGCCGGACGGCGGTTTACAGACAGTGTGGGGTATTAAGGTGCTTCGCCGGCAAGATATGTTCGTTATTTGTACGCGGGGCCGGGGCGGCAGGCTCGAAGCACTTGAGCGTCCGGCTCGGGCGGGAATTGAGCGCAGTCAGCAGGCCCAGGCCGGACACGGAAATGCGCTTCGTGCACTGCTCTATTAGGTTCGATCAGACATCCTTCGCATTTAGAATTACTTTGTAGTACGACATAAAAGAAACATTCTGAACACAACAAAGTTCTCAATCAGAGGAGCAAGGGACTGTATTTAAATTTCATTTTAATGACATACTCACGCACCTACTTAGAAATAAAGTGCACTGGCTGGTAATTCTCAGGAGCCACCAAAGTAAGTAGCAGTTGAAGAGAATAAAAGTTGTTTAAAAGCGAAAACAATGTTCAGCATGAATAACTTATAAGTAATGAGGCCTGCTGTGCGTCGCGAGAGTTAGCTGATAGTATTTACAAACACTCCATTACACATGTATGACGTTCAGTAAAACCAGCGGAGATGGCCAGACAATAAGAGCATACGCGCTGACATCGGACTCTGTCCTTTAATTTGATTATCTGATTCTGAGACCACCTGGGACCCCTAACTTTCAATAACAAGATAAATACGGTGCTCCTCTTATGACCTGCTAATCTAGTTATCAGCGCGCGCTGCTGGAAACTTTTGCTATAGTGGGCTCCTCTTCTTTTACGTGTGTATTTATCGCGAGCAAAAGGCCTGGTGGCGAGCTTATACCTGTGGGCGAGCTTATATCCTGCCCTGTGCTCGAAATGAGCGCAGCGCAAAGCGAAACTTAAGTGCCGGCGCTAACAGGATTCAGGTAATCTTTTTTTCACAGAATGTTCTTTTTCACAGCAATAGCTTTCAAATCGGGGCTCACCTCTTACGCCTTAGTATGTTGTTTTTCTTTCTCGTGAGCCATCAAGTTGAGGTCTAAAGGAAAGCTTAGAATGTGTCCTGCTTATTCAAGAAATACAAGTTTAAATAACCAGCTCATGATATCAACAGCGGAAATAAATCAGTTCTTCTTTTCTTTGTTCTTCTGTTTTTTTTTTCAACTTTAATTTAGAGCATCATATTGGTCTTTTTGAAGCCAGAACAAGCAAATCCGAGAGCAAGGGCAACATTGCTTTTCAGGTACTTTAGAAAAAGTAATATAATGCACATTTGCAGGGCAGATTTGCTGAAAGCTTGCCTTATTATGTCACCCTTATCAACAGGTGGCATAACTGTACACAGCGACTATCCATGACCTAGTAAAATCGTTCTGAAAGCAAAGACGGATAACGCTTTCCTTCACTAGCTTGGAATGCGCTGAGCTGTTTTAACGCGACAGCGTTAAAAAAAAAGGTCACAGTTTCACCGCAATGGTGAAGCAATGAATGCGATAGCAAAAAATTGTAATGTTATACGAAGTGAGGCTGGCAGTTAACCCTTTTGGATCCGATCTCACGCAACTTTAGAAAACTCTGGTTTAAGAGAGTACGGCCGCTCCAGGGACACACTTCAAACCACATGTTCTTCTCGTTGAGAGCGCAGCACGTAGAAGGGCATAGCGGCCGTCTGCTGTCGGCTGCGGAGATAGCGAGACAACGCGCGTGTCAGCGACGACCGCGCTCGTAAAATCAAAGGTCGCTCGAGGGAACCCCCCCCCCCCCCTCGCGTCTTTTCACGCTTGCGAAAGAGGGGCGAGGCATTTCTACTCTGCATGAGCATCGACAGCTGGTCTAACATATGGGGGGATCTTATCGCATGCGCCTCGGAGCGACGGAGATGGGCCGGCTCGTTTGTCTCCCCTTCAGCCGCGTTCATCGCCTCCGCTCGCACGTTATTAGGCTACCCACTGGTGGAACGTACGATGCGCAGCGGGATCTTATCAGTTTGGACTTCATACGTGACATGACGGCGACAGGTACGGCGACGACAGAAACCCGTCGAGATTGTACATATAATCGCTATCGCAATAAAGGCTCGTTTCTCAGCAGTTCTGGCGTCGTGAGTACGCGCGTGTGTGTGTGTGTGTTTGTTTGTGTGTGTGTGCCCTATTGCAAAAACCAGCGCCCCCAGCGTGATACCAGTACGCTTTTTGGCGCTGGATCGCACTGGGAACACTGGTACACGCTGGGATTCACTGGCACTTCGGTGAGCGCACTGGGACAGAGCTGGGTCGCACTGGTAGGGGCGCTGGCTTGGCCGCTGTGACGCTGGAGCGTACTGGAAAGCGCTGGAAACGCTGGAATTTTCACTGGAGTGCGCTGGTGTACACTGGAGCTTGCACTGTTTCTTCCAGTGCGGCATGCATGTTTCTGTAGTGCATGCGGCGGAATGTTTCGGTATCTTTGAATATAGAATGTTTGATTCGATGGTACCAATGGATGCTACCTTAAGGCAGGCCGGTAGCCAAAAAAAAAACTTTTTTTTTTGGGTGGGGGGGGGGGGGCACTCATTGGAAGCCTTGAAAAACACCGATTTTTATTATTTTTCCTCGGTAAACGCCCTTTCCAGCTGAATTTCGAGGGAGGCCCGGGCCCCCTAGCCCCCCCCCCTTCCCTGGCCAGGGGCCTGCTAACAGGTCCCAAACCTTTTCACAACTTCTAGCTTGGCAGAGAAAGATAATGATAAGCGCGCGAGACATTATGTGATATATATGCGAAATCACCGTCATTTTTATCTTTCCATTTGGAAGGCAGAACAAAATGCGTTAATAACACAAAGGAGCCAACGCTGATTATTTTGCTTTTTAGCTTGATTTTTTTTCTTATTCACGCAGATTCAATAACGGCGTTAATTCTTGCGGAGCACGTAGCAGCGATGAATGCGCGTTTTGTGCATGCGCGCACATATACCAGTCTGGCATCAGGGATTGGTTGTTGTAATGATTCCATTTTGCAGTGTTTATAAGTCTGGAGGCGCCGGTCCTACCAGAAACAGCAAATCGTTACATCGCCGCACAGTTTGCGAGAAGCAATTCAGCTCTAGCTTCGCAACCCCACCCAACGGAGGCCAGAAAAACAGCCGCCGTTCGATATCACCACACCGGAAACGCATCTCTGGCACTGTTTACCCTTCCACTTACTTCCGCTGAACTTTAGTTAACCATTAGAAAGGTTCCGAAGCTTGAATGCAGAAACTTCAACCATCGCAACTGCGCTGCGCCGAGACCGGTCCTACCCAGCGAGACTCCCAGCGAGCGTTAGGCCTAGTGTGCCGGCCGTGTCCGTCTACATGTTACCGGCGCTTCGCGCTTTAAGTACACGCAATTCTAAAGCGTAAGGATGACTGTAAAGTACAGTTTGGACATTCTTTAACCTAAATGAACCATTTTTCCTTGTGTACGGTGTCCGCACAAGGAGCGATGACCATCGAAGCAACGCGCACAAGCTGTTACCGAAAGCTGCCGGCCGCGCTAGCCGGTACTTCTCGTGACTCTTATGTAAGAACGCATAATTTTCAGTCGGTAATTTGGTACGCCTTAGTGAACTAACATAGTGACATACTCCTTTACCAAATTGTATTTTTTATTTAGTTGGGCGGTTTCTTAGTTATAGGTATCGATAGAACTGCAAATCTGTACACTGGCACGCCCGCTGTACTGGCGTATCGTCGCTTGCGCGATAACACTACTCAATCATGTACGCACCTCTTCATCGAACTAGTCATCATAAATCCTCTGTAAATGTTGACCAGTAGCAAGAGCGGGAGAAACGGCTATTAAAGAAAATCGGCAGTAACAGCCAGCAAACAGTGCCTGCTCTAGGTGTATTTCATATTTTTCGTAGTTAACATGTGAATTCTTGAAGAAACTTAGCGCTCTTGCCATTATCGGCATGTCATTCGGTACCGGCCGCCGTTCGTTTGTGTCTAATAAAGACGCAGTTGTTATTTGGAAAGGAAGATCGCGTCTATCATGACTGTGCGACATGTAAACATGAAGCCGAACCGTGTGTTTGTTTGGTTAAACAGTTGTTTTACGCGCAGTTAAGCATGTTCCGGCGTGGCATAGTGGGTAGAACACTCAGTTCGGGATGAGGAGGTGGCAAGTTCGAATCCTCCTGACGGATACCTTTTTTTTTTTTTTCATATGGCTTTTTTTTTTATGGCGTTAATGCGTTCTATATCACTTCTTTCACTGATAAATTTATTTATGGCACATAGGCACCGCTATTTCAACGCTGTAGAGCCGTATTGCACGGGAGTACCAGAGCCTCCCAGTAACATGCCGCTCCAGCGTCCCAGTATCCAGCGCGATACTGGGCCCATAATCCGGCATGGCACTGGACGCTGGTACCCAGCGGCGCTGGGTTTTGCAATAGGGTGTGTATGTGTGTGCGCGTGCGTTCGTGCGTGCTGATATCGCTCTCGCGTTCAACTCTTGAAGGCGAACCTTGAGGATCCCCCAATTTTACTCCCTCGAAGCTGTTTACTTCCTCCTGATTCATATTGTCGCCTGGCTATGTTAAAACAATAAAATTAGCGCTGCTTGCCCCAACTCACGCAAGGCGCAGTCACAGCAGAGCTTGTGGTTACGTAGCTGGTCCGGGCTTGGATAGGCTTTTACCCTCTCAACCCTCTCTTTCCCACCCCTCCTATTCTATACTATA
>JALIZH010027022.1:0-11681 GCA_030522465.1 Rhipicephalus appendiculatus
TATTACCTTACTCCTGTCGTAGTTGCCGTAGTTGTCATGGCCGTGTACACTAAAACAAACTGTTAACAGTTGGATTTCTTTAGCGGACTATTTCCTTACGCGCACGCTGACCATTCGTTCGAGGCCGCCGTTGCGCGGGAAAGTTCCATGGGGAGTAAACGTTGCTCCCCTCTGGCCTAACAGTTCCTCCCTCATCTTGCACACGGCACCCCTCGTCTTGCAGTTCATCCTCCCGTGGACTAACTGTTCGTTGCGGGGACGAAATGCAGCAGTTACTCCCATTTCCGTCCTTTGCGGCTTAGAGTGTATACAACGCTGAACGAACGTACTAAAGAGAGCCTGGTTAAAAGCGAGACATGAAAAAGAGAAGGGGATTACTCGCTTCAAAAAGCACAAATAGCCCTATTGGAAAACCCAGTGGCACTGTCCCAGCGCCATACCTTATTACTGGACCAGTGTGGCGCTGGTTACTGGGACGCTGGCACGCTGCACGATGGCACGCGGGACGCGGCCGTGCTGCACATGGGGACGCGGGCGCGCTGTACACTAGGACACGCGTTATGGGCCGAAATCGGGCTTTCAAATTGTTTTAAAAACTTTTGGTCATGCCCACATCGTAATAGACCCTTTAGAAAATTCAGCGCCACCTATCGAATGAAACCGAAAACATGTTTTTCCGCCATGTTTTGTTCACCCACGGCGATGCGCGCAGCTGATACGAGTACGCGATAATCGCAGCAGGCAGTTCTGACTCGCTGCAATCCCTCTTGCGTGGTTTTCTGTGTACGGATTTGACCAGTAGGCGAGCCTTGGCAATGCTATGTCGTGTTGCTGTGTTCCCTTCTGCAGCGAACGGAGCGTCAGAGATGAACACGGAAACAAGGTACAGCCGCCCCTTTTTTTAACCTGAACGCGCGAGCGTCGACGTAGCACCCTTTTAGAAAATTCAGCGCCACCTATCGAATGAAACCGAAAACATGTTTTTCCGCCATGTTTTGTTCACCCACGGCGATGCGCGCAGCTGATACGAGTACGCGATAATCGCAGCAGGCAGTTCTGACTCGCTGCAATCCCTCTTGCGTGGTTTTCTGTGTACGGATTTGACCAGTAGGCGAGCCTTGGCAATGCTGTCGTGTTGCTGTGTTCCCTTCTGCAGCGAACGGAGCGTCAGAGATGAACACGGAAACAAGGTACAGCCGCCCTTTTTTTAACCTGAACGCGCGAGCGTCGACCGCCCCAGTCGATAAGCGGCGTTTAACGGAGCACAACGACGAAATGAACGAGAATACATGCATGCCTGCGATGATTGGTCTAAGCGTGATGTGCTGTCACGCTGAAAAAATCACGCTTCCTAAGCGTGATTTGCGGGTTGAATAACGCTTGCCAAGCGTGAGCGGAGGCGATTTTTTGCACGCTTGTTCTAAGCGTGGTGCACTTTCACGCTAAGCAAACCACGCTTGCTAGCCGTGACTGGCGACCTTTCACGCTTAGAAAAAGATGTAAGAGAGGAGTTTTACTTGCTTTAATGCGGCATTCTCCTGCCCTTCCTTCAGATGCCTTTCCGGCCGTTAGAAATCATCTAAAATGAAAGCTGGAAGAAGATATTTATTGTGTTGTATGGGCTTGGCGCGCCGGCTTGTTACGGTATATATACTGATGCTTGGCATTAATTAGCTTAATTGCGAAAATCAACTCTCACGTTCATTTTGCACATGTCCAAACTATAGAACGCAACACTGCGACAGCCTGAAATGAGCTTGCTAGCCGGAATATAATTACGGAATACGGTTTATAGTGCAGGCAGTAAGCAAGAAATAAGAGACAATCTTTCATTAATTCACTGGCTACCCTTTCCATGTTGTACCCGACGGCACATGTTGGGTGTCTGCACAGCTCAATATCGGCAGTGCGCTCTGTATTTACGGTGCAGCTAGCAAGCTCATGTTGTACTGTCGCAGTGGAATGTTCTATAGTCAACACATGTGAGGGATGAAAAAACTGAAACTTGATTTTTGTAATTAGCTATTTTATGCTGGGCAACCAGTACATTTACCCTCCAAGCAGCCGCCAACCAATAACAAATAAAGCACTCCAAAGATTATTTTCTTTTCAGCTTCATTTTTAAACACTTTCTGACGGTCAGAAACACATCATATAGAGCAGGAGAATCCCGCATCAAGTAAATAAAAATCCTCTCTTACACCTTAACTAAGCATTAGGGAAGGCCTCCAGTCACTGATCGAAAAGCCTTACATTGCGATTGGGGCGTTAGATCTTCGTTGTGGACCGTTCAAAAATGAGTAGAGTTGGCAGAATGAAAGCGTTATGGATTGTTACTGAAACTTCGCTAGTCACAAATCCAAACGCCATGGAAGCAGTGCAGGACAAACTTTCATAATGCATCTTGCACAAGTGCATTTGGCGAATCCTACAATTAAGCCGCTGATCTGCATTCTTTCGGCGCGATTGTTTGTATACACGGTCATTAAGAAAATTAAGGGAGGGATTTAGTGCGGAGTGATCCGAGGCTTGAGAGTTTAAATCAAAGATAAAGAATTAAATAGAACGAAACATTTACAAGAATCTTAAACTTGAGTGAAACTTTTTTATTTTCACTTACTTACAAGAACGCTTCTCTATAGAAGAGCAATCCAAGAAAATAACACACACAGGAACTATAAAATAGGCACAAGATGAACTTTTCATGTCGCTTTGAGCGGCACGCGAACTGCGCTCTGTACTTAACTGAAACGAAGTGTAGTTTAGTAAATAAATCCTTCGCCATTTTTTCCGCCCATGGAATTTCTTCGGTACCGCACAGTTCACGACTGCTTGAACGAAGCCAAGCAACTGCCAAAAGCAGCCGGATACGCAAGGTCCTTTACGTAGTACACACGCAAAGAAAGCACCAATGCTTTTTT
Source organism: Rhipicephalus appendiculatus (assembly GCA_030522465.1). Taxonomy (NCBI): domain Eukaryota; kingdom Metazoa; phylum Arthropoda; class Arachnida; order Ixodida; family Ixodidae; genus Rhipicephalus; species Rhipicephalus appendiculatus. Next base: position 2,922 of record JALIZH010027022.1, read on the forward strand.
TCCAGCGACGTGTCTGGTTCCAGCTTCAGGATTTCGCTGGGCTCTTTGCCGCATGCCAGCTCCTTCCCGTCACCCCACACAATGCACGGCCAACAATGTCTACGGATGAAACCTGGCAAAGATAAAAAAAGAGAAATTAAATTGGTACCTGATGGAATGGACAGTTGTAAAATTTCACTTCGTACAGAACTACAAATTCATGAAAATGATTTTGTCGGCAAAGCTCACATTGCGATTGCGGCATTAAATCTCCTCATACCCGCTCAAAACTGAGTAGTATTAGAAGAATAAAGATGTTTTGAATTGTCTCTGAAACTTGGCTCTTACAAAATAGTTCACTCACCTCTGAAATTAGGGTCATTTTCGCGAGCCTTGGCCGCAAGCACACGTCGACCTCTCTGTACGATGGGTCCGCTAAGGATACCAGTGTTGCCACTGCAGGTAGAATTTTCCTTAGGCGTCTGACATTCTCCTCGACCGTGCTTGAAAATCTCAATTTACTTTCGAAGACAAGCTGAAAGAGAAAACGTGGAATTAAACTTCACGAACACAGAATACAGCGCACAATCAGCAAAACTTCGTGGCTTTTGTTGGTTTAGTTGTACGGGCATTGGGGGCCAGCAAGAACAGTACAAACGAATTTTGAAGTCGTACAGTCAAGTAGAAGGTGTACACTGGCGATCTATTTCAGCATAAATTAAAAAAAAATTGTATTAAAGAAAAGTTGATGACATTCCAAAAAAAACAAAAACATGGTTCCTATCGCAAGGACGGTCGCCCAGAGAATCTCAATTAAAAAATTTGTGGTATTTAGATGCACATATCGACAGAACAGGCACTCAGCGCGGTAAAAATAAAAAAAAAGAACCGTGAAACGGGGCATCATAGTGACGGCATTTCGCTGTACCAATAAAGCATTCGCTGCTAATTTCAGAAACAGCATTCAAAAGATGAGCTACTAACTACACAACTGAGTACCATACAAAGCACTTCCTTTTTGTATTCGCGACAATTCTGTGCTTTTACAGTGAAAGTTGCAGGTCCGAATTGACTATTTTAACACGTTTGCTGTGCTTGAGCCGCTTAGAAAAAACAGCCTTTCTGTAATTACGTATAAGTTTGCTATAAGATCACGACATGACCGCAACAGAGCTCCATCCTTGCTGCCACGACAGCTAACATTACCGCCCGCAGAAGCACTGGGTCAACGTACTGCACCGTACGGTAAAGTATTGATGCTTCCTCACGGTAAAGCAAATAATCACTGCACACAACTGAGACTTCACCCAGCAGCCTGAAGTTCCTGAAGGTGACGCAATTGTATCTTACCATATAATGTTAGATTGCGACATAAATATCTCGTCTGTACCCAGAACGATCTCTTGGCAATAGCGGCTTCCATATAATAGTCATAGACTCATGTGTTGCGCACGCACATACAACAAGCGAACTTCAGTCGAGATGTGCAGCACAAACACACAATTTTATTGTGGCCTTGACGCGGTTGTGTTTTATAGGATGTAGCACAATTTTAACGCTTCGTAATGTACGCATCGACTGTGTGAATTTACAGTATACAATATATTTTTCGCCATTTTCGAGGCGCTTTGCGGAGCACGGAGGAAGCAGGCGCTGTTCACCCACCACGCGAGGCGCCAGCCGGCCCCTTTACTGGCGTTGCGCCTCCACGCCCGAAAACGGCCACCGCCGCGAACCGCAACGCAGCCGTGAAATTTGGCTGATTTGGCGGCGACTAGCCAAACTAGCCAAAGCTTTCGAGCGCCAGACGCGGAGACCGTTGGAAACCCGGCGGCGAAGGAGAAGCGGCTCACAGCCACGGCAACGAGAGTAACTCTCCTTCCTTCCTTCTTGTCATCGTTCCCCGTCGATCACACGACGCGAGTGAAACAGAAGCTACAGTACTCTCGGACTGAAAAGCGACATCACTTTTTTTACTACAACGACTTCCATGAGCAATTACTCAAGGTAACCATGTCATGTCGCTAAGAATCCGGCATCTAAAGATAATGCTGGATCTGATGTAAGCATTCGAGTCAAAATACGCCGCTATGGCAGGAAATCGAGATGTTAGAAACGGAAGTACGTGAATTACGTAGCCCTCTAAGTTGTCGCGTTTCAATCCGTGAGTATTGTACGCAGAGAACTTGGCTTGACATTAATATGAAGTTCGGAGATCAATAGGAAGGTCTACAGAATACGCCAAGAACGTCACTGTTCGGAAAATAAATGCAAAATATATAATGAGCCAAGACATTTCAAAATAATTTGCTTACCCAGGTATTCCAAGCGGCCGTGAATGGCAGGCCAGTGCCCATAGTACGCAGTTGGCAGAGAGTGGCGCCGTGTCACGCGAAGATTCCGGGCAGTCACAATCCGTGTTCTTGCATCTACCGCGCTGCACACCACGCAGGTCAATCCATGTCAAGTTATTCATGAAGCTGTTCCTTCTTCACCACTTTTCTCAACCACACAAAGCGAGCCCACCGCACAGTACACTCGAAGGCCAAGTAGACACCTGGCAGAGACGACGCACAATGTACCTGCTGAGTCAATGGCTCCAACGGCTCTAACCCCGTTTCCCGCCAAAAGTATATACTGAAGCGAGCGCCACCTTTCAAAGCGCTCGCGTTGAAAACAAAAATAAATGAAAGGAGGCACAAGTCACAGCAGCCAATCAGAAGCGCGTAACGGCGACGTCTCACGACTGCCTTGGCGATTGTATCAGGATATATATACGCGTGACGAGGAGAAGTGCGATCGGCGGCGCGGACTTTTGCTCAGCGTGAGTTTTCCGGTTCTCACGCATAGAAACCCCCATCGCGCGTAAAATAAAGCAAATGCACGTTTCCTCGACCGGCGTCACGCTTGGGCGGAGGAAAACCACGCATATTTTGAGCAAATGGTGCTCAAAACGTATTTTACGACGCCGAGGAGCGCGTTTCACGCTTACTACGCGTGAAAGGTTTTAGAGTGTACGTGCGTCCGTGCGTTAGCCTATTCGCGTATTGAAATAGTGAGCGTTTACTTTTGAAATGCGCCAAGAGCGTACCGTCAGACGCACGAACATGTGCTAGCTCGTGCTTACATTGGACCTAGTGTAATGGGGTATGCGGTATGGCTGATAACTGCGTTCGTACCGATTGATATGCTGTGCGGTTATTCGTCACCTCTTCGATAGCTCCTCTTCTGTCCAGCCGTACGTACGTACGGCTGGACAGAAGTGACCGTTTTATTTTTCGACCAAATCGCTGTTCGGGTGGGCTTGTAAATAATCAACATTTCATCATCGGAACAGTAAGTGCACTTTTCTAAAACACTGGCCAGATGTGCCGCATGCACAGCGCCTCTTGCCACTTTTTTAAATGCCCTACGAGCGAACCACTGCTTACGATGCGACGCTTCCTCAATCCACTGTCGCCCTACAACTATCACTGTTACCGGTCAGCATTGCCGGTGCAGATAATAGCTATGAAGGGCGTGCACGCAGCGCGCTTCCGCTACCACGCGCATAGCTGACAACCTGCATAAGTGGTGACCGTAGGGCCTTATAAGCACACTAAATCAGTTGAAGAACCGATCAATTGTCGCATTTTGCCGCCACAATGTTCATACTATTGCGAATTGGACACTACGCGTATAGTTACGTGCAGTGAGCGGCGCTGCTCGTACAGTAGCCAAACATATATGCGAAAAAGCGCCGTACTGCGCAGGCGCTGCCACATTACACACGATACAGGGTAACATATTTACAACCGCGTCAGTAAAGAAGCAAAAAAAAAAAAACAATAATACAAGGTCACTATCCGCGCTTTGACATCCGAGCTACACGGACCGAACACGGATCCGTGTAAGATTCGCAATGCAGCTTGCAGCTGCGCTGCGACGTGCGGCTCGAGGGGCCAGACACGCTCTGCCTGGCGCAGTAGACGTCAGCACTCCTTTGAGGAAAGCTGTCGGGAATAACTGACAAGTCCGTAAGCCACTCGAGGTTCTCGCGAGACATTGTCGACGTGCGTTGCTACTTCTCGCTGCCGCCGCTGCCCCGCCTGTAGCACCGCCGCCTCACACGAGTGAACAAGATATGGCGGCAGAGCTCCCGACCCATGTTGCCAGACTGAATTTTCTAAAGGGTCTATTAAGGCTGAAACACGAGCGCTGAGACAAAAAAAAAGACGAAAGAAAAATAATTAAAAAAAAAAAGCGCGACAGTCGAACCTACCACCTGACCCACTACACATCCTGAGTCTAACACGTTACCTGCTACGCCACACTTGAAAGACGACGTTGCAATTATATTTTCTTCATGTTATAAGCAACTCCACTATTCAATGCTTTTACTTTCTCGCTTAGAAACGCAGATTTTATACTCCATCTCACAAGCTGGTTGCAGCACTACGAAGGCTAGGCCGATTTCAACCAATCACGAAGGCGAGTTCCTCCGCGTTGTGTTAATCCGCGCACATTTTTAGCTGTGGCCTAATCGGTTGAGTGCCCGCACCACGAGATTGTTCACATCTCAGTGGACCAAAGTTCGAATCCGGTCGGGTGAAAAAAAAATTTTTTTTTAACTTTTTTTTAAAACATTAACCTGCCTGATGCCAAATCCACCACACCGCAGTGTTCAAGAAGTGGGTTTGTTCGTTTGTGTATTTAGAAGGTGTCCGCTTTTTGCGATTGCTCCTCGCGGAATCCGATAAAAACAACTGAAGCTCGCCTGTTTCTACGGAGTATTTTGTCGTTTTAAAGCAATGCTGTTTATGGTTAACACCTCCGGATTTCTTCATGATTACGTAAGCCAGAATGCGCAATCCAAAAAAGCACGCGTGGTGACATAATTTCTGAATGTCTGTACCTACCAAGCGCCCTTGAAGCAGATGTCTCAAACTTTAACCTTACCTAAATTATGTGAATCCTGACTGCTCAGACACCCAAACCACTGTGGGGATCTTTATCGCAGGCGTTATTGTGAATAATTATCATTTACAGTTATACAAATAACGTGATGCCACCACTGATTTTTTCCACGATCTACACAAAGTCAGCATGAAACGGACAGAGCCTACTTGTCGGCATGCGTCTTTATTGTACCAGCAGGTTTGTTTTTCACGCACAGTCCTTCGCAGCACTCCCAGGTCAAAGTTGTCCAGCTTCTTTTTGCGCTGGCGTCCTTTCCCACCACAACGTTTCTTCGGTGCCAACACTTCGGTGACCTGCGTTTGTTTGCCCGCATGCAATAAAGATCTCATTGCTTTTTAAAGAATGCTATTAAATCAGTGCTCAATCAGTGAATAGATTTCTGGCATACTTTCAACATAATTTGTGAATGTGCAAGGAACTATTTAATTGATGACCTTGGCAAAAAGTAAAAAACAAATTACCATACTAAAGCGGAGATCCTCAAAATAATCACAGCGAAGGACTTCTAGTTGGTTTCAAATTATAGGAGCGCGCACAAAAGCACTTATTGTAGTTATTAGACCAACAAAAATACACGCTCAATGAGCGTACTATTTTGCAGTGCGCCGGGATACCGCCACCGTGCACCCCGTAGCTTCCAAAGTCCTGCAACCAGCTTGTGAGATGGAGTATAGTCTCTTCGTGCTCGCGCCAACCTAAGAGGAGATTGTTAGTTTGTTTGTTATGGGCTGCCTTGGATCAGAACGTCTATCGGGCACATTTTTCTGAAAAATTTATTAGCGTAATCGCAGATGTGTTGCGGCAGATGAAGAATAACTTTTATTAGGGTAAAGGGATGGGGTTCAGGAGCTCGATGGGTGGGGCTCCAGTGTGCCGCCAGCCGGACGTGGTCCAGAAGCGCTAGTTGCATCTCCGGGTCCGAGGTAGCGAGGAGTGCCTATCGCACTGTCTCGCTAAGCGGTTAGTCATACCTAAGCAAAAACATCGTGCATCTGTACTGCTCGCTGAACACTGTAGTTTTCGTCATCCGTTTGGAAGTATTTTCTGTCCTCCTTGTTTACGTTCCGCGTACTACAGCCGCAGTAGTTCACTCTATCCGAAACGACCATTAGACTTAGGGCTGAACTTCGCGAGCCAAGGTCGCAGTGAAGATCATGGATATTCAATTACGAAGAGTCTAATAATCGTTAAAATGTAGTTTCTATCATAACTGACCCAAGCGAGGTCATATTTGCACCTTATACTACACAAATCAGAAGCTAAAAACGCCGAGATTGGGCGTTGCAGCGGCTAACTGCTGCCGGTGGCGTGTGGCTTTCTGCGGTACGAGCTGGAACGACTCACTGTTAGAGCAGGTTGATCTTGATTATCAGACTAATAGTACTGCCATACTGTGTTGCAAATGATGAGTTCTTTCGATGCGGTTTATAAACAACATTGACGACACTCGATCACACTTGAAGGAAATCGCGCACGCGCGCGCTCGACAGATGATTGATTTAGCGTGCACGCACATCCGTCGCCTAACTAAAACTAAAGCTATATATGTGTAGTGCACTGAATAGAATAAAATTTTGGAAATATTCGGTAAATTTTACGCTCGAGATCTTGCGATGCATTATGAAGACTTATAGAAAGTCCACCAAGCGCGCCCCAGTTTCTTCCAGTGTGCCGCCAGTGTTCCCAGTGTGCGGACAGACACTTACAGCGTGCCTCCCAGCGCGCTGCAAGACACTGGGCCACGCTGTACAGTGTGTCCCAGTGCATTTCAGCACACTGGGCGACACTGACTACGCTGTACAGTGTGTCCCAGTGTCTCGCAGCACGCTGTAGTACACTGGGACACACTGTCCAGCGTCCAGTGTCACCCAGCGCGCTGAAACGCACTGGCAGACACTGGAAACGCTCTTTTTTTTATAGGGAAGTTACAGCCCACAGAACGGCATCCGTTATTTGATACTCCTTGATAACTGCCGAATACCTGCAACAATAACCGGAAATCGTCCCCCTGAAACTTTAACTCGTCATCAAACACGAACGAACCTTTCATAACTTTCTTTTTTTTCGCGCACTCTGTAGCTTTGATATACTGGGCTCCACTGCAAGAAGGTAAAACAGTGAAATCCCTAGCAGTCTGGCCCGGCGCCGATGAAACTCGGGAGACGGCTTTCAAGGTGGTGTCTTCGAACGGATCGAAGCAAGTTGTTCTACCACGGAGTGCCGAAGCGCGCATGTCGTCCTCGCCAAGTCGCTTTGCAGGGATCTATTCCGTCTTATGGCCGGTGGCCCTCCGCCACCCGGTCGTGTGTAAATGTCTGTGCGTGTGGCCTCCGGGCGCGGCTCCCTTAAACATGATGACAGTTTGATGACCTGTTATCGCCACACCGGCCACAAGGAAATGTTAGCGCTCTTTGCGGGCGAGACAGTCTTTGTCTGACAGTACGATGGTTTAGCCCTCGAGTCCCGACACGAGTCGCACGAGCTGCGGACTTGGGAACGGTGACGCCGGGAAATGCACCACCCAAGCACACGTCACGAGACCGAGCAATGGCGAACGGTGAAGCTCGGTCTATACTGGATGGCACGTGCAGCTCGGCCTATACTGGATGGCACGTTCTTTGAACCCGTAGAGGACGGATCCAATGCTTCAGTGCTAAAAGCAGAATGTGAACTTTGTGGAAAGTTAATCGCTGGTTCGCGGAAATCGACGTGAAACTTCAAAGTATATCTCAAGATAAGAAACGTGTACTTTTATCCCCGTTCATATTGTTGTGTCTCTATAGTTGTCATACGTTCCACTGAGCTCGAACACATTTTATTTAGTCCCAGAAGGTACATCCAAACGGTGCATCAGAATATGAGCAGTACCTCAGGAGGCCCCAGAAGTGCATTTCTGTGATAAATAAATTGCTAGTTTCAATGCGCTGTAAGATTTAAAATATTATGCTGCACTTAATAAATGTATTTGCGGAATATTAAAATCCCCAAAATAAAAAAAAAGTATTCCCCTCTTCCCCCCGCCTCGTCCGAAGGAGCCGGACTTGAAATAAAGTTTATTCATTCATTCATTCATTTCAGTATGTATTGCTGTATCTGTATTTCGGAATACTTTTTTCATCTTTTTGCAAAAAAGATCTCTGAAATATCCCGTTACGTCAAAGACAAATGTATCTCAGTATCTGTATTTTAGGCTTCCGACCCATATATTTTGATATCTGTATTGCAGCATATCTTTTCGGGTATCTAAGGTCCTTCGAGCCATTATACAGCGGGCTCGACATATCGACGGAATCATCCTAGGGACCCCGGACTAAGGGTTCCTCCCATGCTCTCCTCTCAATTGAAATTATTAAAAAAGATGTTTCACTCTCTCTCTCTGCCTAGCCTTGCTCTCGTACAGCTTATCTTCAAAGGGAAAAATACAACAAAGAATATTTAGAGCACACAATATAATTTATTTAATAGATCAGTTAGACAATATCGGACATTCTGTGAATTCGTATGCCTTTTCAAGCACACGTAATAAAATTTAGTTCGTTCAAGCTGGTCTTGTGTGAAAAGAATGAAATGTCATCCAAGATTCTGAATCGCCGCAGAACATAAGCAAAAAGACCTATATATACCTATTTCGCTCATTATGTTCCAAAAACCAATATTTCTAGACGTATATCTCTGCAGCTCTATTTAAAAGGATTGCCCAACACCGTGCAAGTAACTGCTATTGCTCGCTAGACAAGGCGTTGTTTTTCCAGGAAAGTTGTGCAGAATATGCTATTTCTATGACTAAGCGCATATAAATAATCGAAACCACTTTCCACTTTC
>JALIZH010027023.1:0-32739 GCA_030522465.1 Rhipicephalus appendiculatus
AACATTGCTAACATTTGTTTTCAAGGCCTATGTTCACCAGACTTTGCATGAACTTGACCACAAAAAGCGCAGCACATAAGCAAAGGATGACAAAAGTTGCAAGAAAAAAAAGAAGCAGCCCTCTTGGTTATCTTCAATGCCTTTGTATTTGCCTCTATATGTTGCCACACGCGTTTCTTGTTTCAATTTTGCTGCATTCAGTTTACACACACAAAAGACTGTCAGCAATGCTCGGCGCAGACAGCGCCTCAGTGTTCGAAGCTTCGCGATAGCAGGAGATCGTTTCGTTAAGACTGCGCGCAGGATGCGAACAGTCAAGCTTATTCTTGAGCTTGCGCGACCACCAGTGATAAGGCTGGAAAGTTCTATGCGTGATGTATAAAGGATGGCGTGTCCCAACGATGATCAGATCACCGATGGCCGACTATGTTTGCCACAATCATTGCACAGGGTGTATTGCTTGTAATTTGAGTCTCCCTTTCCCCGGCCACAAGTTCGGCCAAATAAACAGTTTCATCTTAGACATGACTACTTCTTTCTTTGTCAACGTCCCGACCCCCTTGGGAATATGCTGTTTTTTATCAAGGTAGTTTGTGTCAAACCATTTAGCTGAAAATTCACTGTGCCTGAAAAAACCTGTTGGACGAATCTCAAACAAAAAATTGAAGAAGCTTGCACTAAACTAGGCCACGCAAGCCTTAAAACAGCGAAACTGCACGATTCTAAAGACTACTATGGTTGCTTCTGGGTTGTTTCCACGCCTTAACTTGGTGATGAGGGTTTAATTCAGTCACTGCTAACAATGAAATTATTTCAAAAAGTGCCCAAAAACGAAAGTGCATCGATGAATCTGCCGTCTTTCCCGGTGCCATTTTTTTATCGTTCCAAAGCTCAGACTATCACCTTTCTGTTACTGCCATCCTTACATAAAATGACCGCATAGGAAAGGAAGAAAGAAGTCAGGTCTTACAACGTTCACAATGTACGTAGACGTTTTATTGGCTTTCGCGATGGCAATTTGTGCACTGACACTCTAGCAAGCAAGCGATCCAATTAATGCAGTACTCTCCTACTTTGAAAGCTTTGCTAATCTGCCGTTTTCATATTGGATAAATTCGTTACCATAAACAGCAACAAACCGACATTCATTTTGAGATGTTCAAGATCAGAGCCATGTACCAGTATACTAGGAGCCAAACGCAAGCTTTATTTGATTATGTGCGATAATATCAAGCACCTATCGCAAGACTGATGAGCCCGTGATCACCCTGAAGTGAAAAAAAAGTTCAGTACATTTTTCAATCCAGCACCACATAGGCACCTTTGCTGTAGCAAAGCCATGTGTCATCGATTCATGCACTAAACAGGGTTGAGTAGGTGAGAGCACCGACAATGTATCTGTGCTTGTTTGCGCACCTCCCCATGCAGCCACATTGTTTTTTGTTTCGAGGTACAGCAGAACCCAGCAGTTAAGTTCCTCACTTCCCGCCTATTACACCATTTTCCACCGGTCCTAGCAAAGCTCCCTCCCACAGGATTCAATGTATTGCAGAACCATTCCTGTATGATACGCCGCGAAGTGCACTACCAGCCGGTCGAGCGACCACAGAAGTGAGCGGTAATGTTGACTTTTCACGCCACTTGGCCTAGCTGGACTGTTTAGCCGCATGAGCGGGGCAATTTTTTCTTGAAGTAACTACTATTGTTTGGGTAATCTGGAGAAATGTCGTGTTACCTAAATTCAATGCGCTGTTTTATTCTGTATATTTCATGTATTTTTTTCATGTATTTTCATGTATTCTATATATTTCATGCATTCTGTATATTTCATGTATTTTATCCACTCCCCTCTTCAATACCATTTGGCCCTGAGGGTATTTAAATAAATAAAAAAATGACACGCATAGCAAGCTTTTGGTTGCCGTGAACAAAAGCATAGCCTTTGAGATTGTAATGAAAGATGGCTCACGTTTGTTCCCGCTGTTGCATTGGCGTGGACTCATCAGCGCAATTTCTCAGTTCATGGTCGCGGTTACTGTCGGATTCCTTGAGCAGGTAATGTGGCGTGTGCTTAGTTCTTCTTTGATGCCTACTGCAACTATTGGTGGCAAAAGAATCGCATACATTGATTAGATTTCTGAGGATGATGTCTCTTTTAGCTATGCAGTTTTATCCGTTACGAGATCATGGCTGAGTGCGCACCAATGCATGTACCAGTGACGGAGCTTAGGAGTTCATGAAGCAGGGGTAATTTTTTTCAACAATTGCTTTCGGGGGTACTTCCACTTTCGCGAACCATTTGATTGGCCGGGATGCTACTAAATTTATTCCAACGATATGACACTGCAGGTGCTCGAAAAAGTTTTCGTGTTGCTTGGGCATGAGCACAACACAATTCTGCACGTTGTTTTTAAGCGTATGAATTGAAGAAAATTCTGCGACACTAAATATTTTTTCACTTTCTCAGCTTTTTAGATCTTGCATTTCCTGGCTCTCATGTTTATTTCTCACGGTCCCTTCAAAAACATATGAGCGGTATTCTACTGTAAAGCTCATCTCATGTTACTGTAAGAGAAACTACATGGAACAACGCCCTGCTCGAGTACAACGAGAGACTGCAATTTGGAAACTGGACTTGTGGGAAAAAAGCTCCAAAGTAAAGCAAAGCAACGGAATCTCGCAACCTAGCTGCCATCGCAGGATGGGAAGTTCAGAGTGTGCGTTACAAGGGAAGAACAAAAAAATTTGTTTAAGAGAATTAGTAATGCACTCGTAATGTAAGCATAATATGCGCAAATCTGATTAACCTTAACCAGCATAAGAAGAAAAACTACAACACTGAATATTGTAGCCTCAGATTCAAGACCATAAAATGCAGCGAGGACATTCTGTAAAACAAGAGACATTTGGAATTGCTACGATACAAAATTGTTTACTTCTATATTTTTTTGGCCAGTATCTGCCATAAAACTGACGTGAGCTTACATTGACCAATACATGCAAAAGTTTCAGTGATATATTGTGTATATCAGATTAAGGAACTGTTTCCATAAAAAATCATTGCTTTGTCGCTTCCTGGCCAGTTATACCACAATAGGGCACTTGAAATGCCCTGAAATTGTGTAACTATCTTGTGCCATGCACACGAACCAGACTGCCAATGCAGTGCACAACACTGTTACAGAATATTGCGAGAAACATGACGACTGCAAAACGACCGTCCACCCTAATTTTTTGCGGTACATGTTTAAAATGGTCATACTCACGCAACCGAGGTGCTTATGATAACAAGCCCAAGCCCACATGTACGGCCTCCCGTAAGTAAAACTGCAGCATTTAATCTATGGTGAGCTTCTTGAGACTCTCACGTCAGAAGAAAACTCAAGCATAATGCAAAATTTTGGCAGCACTCAGCTCTAGAAAAAACTAACACAGTTAATATTCCCTGATGAATCTGCGCATTTACCGCTGTCATGAAGCTACAGTTATCTGCGGCGGTAGCCACAAAAATTTTGCAACTTCTGAAAACCACTTGGGGCCACTAACAGGACCAGTGTAAAAGCTGACACTACCTGGCTAAAGAAATGTCCACGCTTGTCACCCCTATTGCTTCTAGCCACCCCGGCTGAAACTGACGCATTATTTCTTCACTTGTGGCAGGACAAAAACATAACTACTGAGACACTCCCACTGCAGAGCGTGAAGTTCCTCTGGGCGTGGTCACCTTCTTCCTCCGTGATGAAACAGCAGCATAGTGCACTGGTAATGCACTCCCGGCGCTGGTTTTCAATGCCGCCCTGTGCCTTCCTGTGTGTCACAGGGAGCTTGGGGGTCCCTTCGTCTTTTCTGGAGCCTACTGCCGCTTCTGGTTTTCCGCTTAAGATCAACCTGCGCAAAGTCGTAGATGAGGTCTATTAGAATTGTAAATTACGAGATCGCGATTTCCACATTGGAAGAAAACACACATTTCCTCGTGCCACACTGAGGCATCCCTTATTAAACTTAATGGAAACTTTATTTACAATCCATCTGAAGCTGAACTTGACTTTGAAGATGCAAGTTTATTATGTACTCTATGTAAAAAAAAGGTCATCCAGAATAACCACAACTCCAGTTGCACAGGGAAACAACATTAGCTGGATGTCTGGGCAGCTTTTTTAATAGAATGGCTTACGCTGACACTGATGGTGCAAATATACTGAAAAAAAATGCAAAGATTTCCTGATCAGTGTCGTGCAGCGCTCACATGTAGGACAACGGATGGAAAAAGCTCACAAGACGTCGTCCGTTGAAGCACACGAGACAGTGTCTGTTGTCCTGCTCATGAGCAGTGCACCAACCAACTTGCTCAGCTCACAATGTTGATAAAGATTTGCTCATTAAAGGGACTGACAACAGGCCAGAATGTGTGCGTAGATCTAGGTGGAAATAAAAATACCGTGAACTGCAGTGCATCCGCGCGTTTAAAGGTCCTAAAAATCAGTCTGTCACGCAGCCTAGTAGAAGAGACCCGATTCTGCACTATCCAGTCTTTATGTTTACTGTACATAGTCTGATGTCATTATGTGCACCAGAATTACTGCTCAGAATTACAGTATATAACTATACTATTACCCATCCCCACTGCATTCTGTGCTGCTTACGAGCAGGAGGAGTTGACACCGAAAATCAGCGTTGCTGTCGTAGCAAACTGTGGGACATATCAAGCCGCTGCCCATGCATGCAACATGCATGCATGCGCACCAAACTGCAGCGCACAAACATGTAATGCTGTCATTCTCACCTCCCGCTGTTTGTACCCTGGGTTGTGTGACACAACTTCATTGGCCAGAGATCCAAAAATTCTTAACATGTTTCACGGCACTTTCTGTGTTACCATTCCATTCTTGAAAGGTTTTAACTGCGCTAAACAGACAAGGACACAGAAAAACTGGGGACAGTACATGCGCAGTTGTGGTTATTCTGGATGACCATTCCATGTTTTGATTAAGGTCATGTCAAACAAAAAAAAAACTAGCCTTAAAATTTCTCTCGATCCATTCCATGATTAGACACTCTGAACAGTAAGCTTTCCATTGCACTAAAGAAAACAGCTACAATAAAAATTGATTGTCAGTCACTTTAATTGATTTATGCTTTGAGGCATGTTATTATGTTAAACGGGTGTCCTGCTTAACACAATCTCGTCTATATGAACTGTGAAACAGGGCACCATATGCTGGAAGACACACGCAAAGCTCGAGCCAAATATTTTTAAACTGAACCTAGCTCTCTGTTGAACATCCTTGTGCACTAGAACAACACATCTCGAGCTAGTTGGTTGATCATAATGAGGCGAAAACAGCGCGCACTTGACCAGGACGGAGAGAGGGCACAGCGCCTGTACCCTGTGCTCCCTCTCTCTGTCCTCGTCAAAAGCGCCCTGTTTTCGCCTCATTCTTATGCAATTTTCATTTTATAACCTTGCTCGCTGCATGTTCTTCATGCCATTAAAGCCTGTGATGTCTAGCCCATGTAATTTTGTATGAAAATGGAATTCAAGATTGCTCAATTCGAAGCTAACGAAGTGCATCCAGCACCACTTTCTGTAACCATTCCTCAGGCAAGTGGCAGAAAGACTGATTCTTCAAAACATATCTTACTCGCATGCGCTACAAGAAAGAGCCAACTCTGACACTGGTGCATTCTGTTAGCCGCTTCAGATTATAGGTACCTTTTGTAAAAACAACAGAAAATCTAAGTCGCATGAGGCGACACATGGTGTGCCCTCCCTTCCACCTACACACAAGTACACAAACACAAACACGCAAAACAACTTATTAAAAAGGGACCGAGTCACACACAGTTAAGAGGAAGGGGACTGAGTGTTGCAGTGTGATGAGTGGGCTGAGAAAGGATATGTTATTGATACTTCTTTTGACCATCAAGTAATGCAACGACTTTAAAAGAGCAAAGGCTGTTTGTTCCCACATAGTGAGTACAGAATGTTTACTTGGAGCGAAACCAAAAACTTGTACACACACTTTTACCATGCTTTTGAAATCAGATACATTTTGAGACATGTAAGTTTATGCAGCCTGTAATATTAAGTGCTATTATTTTTGTCACATTATGCAATAATCAAGTACGTCAACGAGTGTGTTCACGTCTACCATGATATATTTTAAACATACACCAGCTGAATTGTCAACAAAGTTTTAGAGCATTTATAAATTTATCCAAATCAACTTACATCGCCTAGGCAGGTACACTAGTCGCCTAAAAACAAGAGGTATAAAGTGATTCATGCGTTACACCTATGTTCAGCAATTTTCAGCGATACAGGGCAAAGTGACAACAGTTTGTTTAAAAACCCCTATTATTATAACATGAAAGAAAGCACTCTACCGGACTATATTACACTGTTTATTATGTCGTGACCACTAGATAATGTCTCATAAGCAGGGTATCTCCTTTCATGCAAGGCACAATCGCTCAGCCTTCTGAGTTTTCTGTGAAGCTTTTCTCAATTTCACATGTTGTTATGACTGATTTATTGTGAACAAATTCTGCTGCCACAGCCAAACTTAATTCTTACAGTAAATGCAATAAAGGGCCCCCTAAAGCACCTCCAATAATTTTTCAGCATTTCAAGTGAATGCGTGCATGGAGTTCAGAATAATGTCATGGTCAACGATGCCAAGCGCGGCAGCGAGCTCACAGTTTAGCTTTTGGAAGAGCCTCTTGAGCACGCCTGCTGCAGAAAATATATGAACGGTTTTTTTCGAAGAAGGTGAATAGACATAAACAACTGTTGGATTGTTCATGTGTTTCTTTCTTCGAACAATGAACAGAAATGGATGAACTTACCTTAGAAAACAAAGCATAAACACATGAAGCATAAAGGAAGCAGCAGGTGCTTTTCTTTGAAAACTTCATATGAATTGTTGTCTCTGTAGTTCCTAAAAGAAATCTATTCACGCACACGAAAATAGTGTGATAGACGTCATCAGCAATTTCGCAAAGTTGGTGCCAGGGACATGTATGAGGGGCTAAGAAACTGCGCTAGAATGTGCACGACGGTGCGTTTAATTCCTGTTCACTGACTGAGGTCATACTTCTATACGGACGAAACGCTTGCTTCGTGCCCAAGAGAAGAAAATCAAGTTCATGGAGAAAACTTCTCTTTGGCAACCTAAAGCGTTCTCACCAATCACGAGGATAACGAAATAGTAGCAACAATAATCATAACAATAATAATAATAAAAATACATTATTTCACTTAACGTACCCAGGAACAACCGCAAGGTCCTTGTGGGGCTTTTACACGAGAAAATCTAACTTCTAATAAACAATACAATGAACAGCAAAAAAAATTCCAACAAATAAGACGAAAAACCCAAAACGGAACTTTCGAGCGATCGCAATCTGCGAAGGTGGATTACCAACTAAGCACTCTAGCAGACACCAAAGGGGTGACACACAATTTTCATTAAAGCACAGAAAAGTACACAAAATTTTAATTGTGCTCTTTTTGAGCGGTTCCTCGTCAATTGGCGTGTGCCAGAAGAACAGTTCCTATGTTATTAGCAGGATAACGTTAAGTAGCTCGTTTCGCAGGATTGTCGGTGACGGTGTCTTTTGCTGCGAGCGAAAAATCAGCGTTATCCGTGAGCAGAAGCTCGAAAGATATGGAAATAATTAAAGCATAAAAATGTTCGGTTAGGGTGAACCAAAACCTGGATTACTGCGTGTCGAGCAGGTGTTCTACAACAGCCACACCCCCTGCTTGGAACACACTGAAAAGAAAACAATCTGTTCAAATGTCACGTTGTGTGAGGTGTTTCCTTAACATATATTATATTGAGTGGCTGAAGCGTAGAGTCACACGAGCTAGTTATTGCTTTAAAGGCTTACTGTTGAAAGTGCATTGGTATAATTTATCATCATAAACAGCAACAGCACCGACAAAGTGTGCAGCCATGTGGGCGCGCGTGCTGCCTTACGGACGACTAGTGGGTAATTCTCCAATTCTCAAAACAAATAACTATGCCGTGGAGGACACTTCGGACCACTACTCGCAGTAGGCATTTTAAGATTGTCTGAAACTGCTAGTGGCACGCGCACAGACGTTTCCTTGCGGCGCGGTGTCCACATGGACGTGAGGCTAGGCTGGTGATTGAGAATGCGATGCAAATAGGTCCTGATTACGCTATCGCGTTCTACTCTTTACGGGAAAACTGAAGCGTCTTCCAAGTTTTTATTCTTTATGTACACACCTATTTCTCAGATTTTGTGTATTATTTTTCTAATGTCATAATATAATCATTTGTACAATTACTTATAACTAATTAATTTAGACGAAGCTCCTTTAGGACACATCCACCTCGATTTGCCTGAGCCAGAAGTACACCACGCATGTTAATTTATGATTAACCCTTTGTGCGGCAGTGGGACACATACGTCCCACTTTCCCGTCTACAGAAAAATTTTTCTCCCACATCATCCGCTGCAATTAGCACAACATTAAGTCACTCATATCTTACCTAAGTCTTCGTAATTTCGAAAAAATTCTTTTGCCACGCTTTCGAAGGGTGGATGTAGTGTTACAATAGCGTTGAATTTCAGTCAATTTTTCTTGATCGCGTCTGAATTTTCCTCTTCTTGAGATACATAGAACCTACCAATCTAAATGCCGGATAATTTCCTCTTTTTCTGGTTTTTGAGAGAGGCGATCTTAGCTTCCAGTCATCACGTGTTTTTGTAAATTTGCGAAATAACTTGACCGATAAATGGATCTGATCAATCCCCTGCAAAATTTTGCCGCTAATCCCGTAGCGCGATTGCGGATATTAATGCGTGGAAATATTTTTCTTGACATCATATACCTCTTGAAATGTAGGCGCATGTTCAGGGGTAACATCTGTACACGACAATTTCGACAGCAAAAGCAAGGACAGCCAAATGAACAAAAAATAGTGGTTGATGCATGCGGTGAAGTAAGCTTTACAGGAACATACCACAGCGCTTTGAAGGCTCAAGAGACGCCACTGCAGGCGGCCTTCAACTGCTGAAATGAGGTCCGCACAACTTTTCTTTTCACAACTTTAGAAGTGATACTCTGTGCCACTTGCTCCGGCCGTTTCATCCCAAAATTCTCGTTCATGCAATCGCGAGATGGTGCCTTCATGAGGCAATGGGACAGTGTTTTCCCACTTTTTGAAAACACTGTCATGAGTCAGTGGGACATAGATGTCCCACTTTTTTTTCAGTAAACTACTGGCTCGATTTTGGTGAAATTTGTTTCATACTATTTCTTTCTCGTTTATATCAATAAAGCACAGCCAGTTTTTATATCACCATGTCAAAAATATAGCATGACCTACAAAGGGTTAATCTCTTATTGGATCATTGTAATTTGTATAGATAAATTTATATTACATCTGACCTCTTTTTCTTTCCTTATAATATTTCGTTACTTAAATAATATTTCTTTATTTGTAGCGAACCAGTGGTGAGAAGTTTACAGTTAATGTCGCAGATGTAAGCTAAGTTTACTGTTTAGTCGGTAATTTTTGAAAAGGTAAATGTTCCAAGAGTAGGAATTATGGGTCCCTTTCTCTTTTTGGTGGAGAAGGGGACCCATAATTATAAGCTTCGCTGAAATAAATAAGGAGAGGACAATAGTCGAAAAACACAATCAAGACCTGCCATGGGCTTGAACGTTCATTGAGGCGACAGGACGTGCGCTCACGTCCTGTTGTCTTCATCTCTCATCGTGCAAAGCAGAAAGTCTGCGTTCGACTCCGGCTGGCACTCATTATTTGTTGTTTGCATCTATCGCGACTCTTTACGGGAAAACTGAAGCGTCTTCCAAGTTTTTATTCTTTATGTACACACCTATTTCTCAGATTTTTGTGTATTATTTTTCTAATGTCATAATATAATTATTTGTACAATTACTTATAACTAATTAATTTAGCGGAAGCTCCTTTAGGACACATCCACCTCGATTTGCCTGAGCCAGAAGTACACCACGCATGTTCTCAAGAACTACGCCGATTTTTTCGCTCTCAAAAAACGAAGCCGAAACTGACGGCCACACTGGAATTTCGGCAACAAGAGCTGCGTAACCTTGTCGCGTGTACACAACACGGTGTATCCAAAAGGAAAACGATAAATGAAGTCGCATAAGACAATGAGCAAGGTACGCGAAGGAGTGAGTGAATTAGTGAAACACCTTCATTCGGTCCGCAATAGACGCTAGTAAACTCCACATCACCTGGCTAGGCCCACTACGGTCAGGTTGAACCTTAATTAGCTAGGGACGGTCAGGTTGAACCTTACCGCCCTCGCGCAAGCCCTCTGGAAGGTCAGAATTTTAGAAGTCAAGTCCTGAGCCTTAATGGGCTTTTTCATTTCCTTTTGGTGGAGAAGGGGACCGGCAGAGGCACAGCCCCACATGACATGCTCGAAGTCCGCATAACCACCACACAGGGGTCTGTCCGGGCTAGGGAATCGTTCGGGGTATATTGTGTGCAGTGCCGCAAGGCCCCCTGCCACACTACTCGCTGGCCCTGCACAGCGAGTAGTGTGGCAGGGGCAGCACTCTTCTTGAGAGATAATTCTCTGACACTTCTGTCAATTTCGGACACGGGAATAAATTAACAAGGGAGATTGTCGAAGACCTTTCTGATAAAAGAGAAAGGCTACGCGTGTGTCAGCCAGCCGTCGCTCGATCTGCTGGAAAGTGAATGTAATCTGCTGCAGCAGTCTGGAGTCATACCAAAGTGACTTTGTGTTGTTTTAGGGGCGAAGCTCCTTAAGCCGTGGGTCATGCGTCCTCGATGTATGTAGTAGGTAGCCACCTCTCGTTTAGTTCTTGGAATGTCCGCTAGATGGCGGTACCTATATATGATGAAGATATATAGGGGCGAAGCTCCTTATGGTATCCCCTCGGCGGTTCTCGGTGATCCATGCATCCTGAGTAGCCAGTAGGCACTGGATTTCGACCTCCAAGGTAGTGCCTGTGTGAGATGTCTCCTGTGCGTGATTAAACAATAAAAAAATTCACAACGTACACGAAAAATTAAAGTGAGCTGCGAGTCGCCATGACTCTAATCGACCCTTTAGTATAAATGCGCCCGATCTTACGTCGTTGATGATGTACTGCGCAGAATTTGCGGAAGATTACCGGTTTACCGACGCACCTCCGAAGCTTCGCTCACTCATCATCATTCACTCCGCGGATATGGCGTCGTCATCTCCAGTTCTCGTCTCGTTTCCGAGAGGGCGCTGTCCTATAGACATGCCTACAATATGGCGGTTTTGGTGAAGGTACGCTAGATGGCGTTGGCGGTGCAGCTGCTCTTCGATTACGCGGACCGCCGTACGAGTGCGCTTGCCGGATCGTGCTCCTTGGCGGACTATGGACGACGACCGGTCGTTGAAGATTGAATAAAATTTCACACACACTATCGCTTTGATCACTGCTGGGCGAAACCACTGAAGATTTCACGGTGTAACCATGATTGCTTCAGTCACCATAACTTTCATCGACCCTTTAGTATAAACGCGCCCGATCTCACGTCGGTGATGATGTACCGGGCAGAATTCACGGAAGATTCACGGTTTACCGATGAACCTCCGCAGCTTCGCCCACTCATCATCATTCACTCCGTGGATATGCTGTGTTTTTTTTCTGGACTTTTGCCAGCCGTCTGCGCAAGTGTGCGCGCATGTGCGCCTTCTAATGTGGTTTTCCTTTTTCACTCTGTTTTGCAATAAATTCAGTTTCAAGTAAAAATTAGCGCTCGCTGTGTCCACTCTTTTTTCGTATGTCCTTGTTTTTTGGCGCTTTGAAGTTGTTACGAGATAATGGTGCTTGCATATATCGTTGTGCGTGCAGAGAGGCTCGGGTCATCCAGGAGATGACGCGTTACCCGGCACACGGTCAGTTAAACTCCGTGAAGCCGTATGCGCCTTCTCGTTCGGATTCAGCGAGTCACCCTCAATGGTTCCAAGGTGAGCGGGAAAACAGAACAATGAGTGATTTTTTAGGTTTTAGCTTTTTTAACGATCTGTAGGACCTGGGGAGCCACCATGCCCATCTGAAATGCCTTGATAGTGGCCTTGGAGTCTGAATAAATTGTGTCATGTACGCTCTCCGTCAGTGCAAGAGCAATGTCAACCTGCTCTGCGACGCTGGAACTAGAAGTGCGGATGGTAGCGCAGTTGATGACTTTGGAATCGCAGTCGACGACCACTGAAGAGAAGGCATTTTTTAGCATACGAAGCGACATCTACGAAGCAGTCTTATTCTTTGTCCAAGCAGGCACTGGCGAGCAGAGCTTTACCCCTGGTTCGACTTCGTGTTTCGTTGTAGGTTGGGTGCATATTGCGCGCCATCCGCTGTATGGACATCTTGGACCTTACGTCGTTGCGCAGATTCACATCATCA
Source organism: Rhipicephalus appendiculatus (assembly GCA_030522465.1). Lineage (NCBI taxonomy): Eukaryota > Metazoa > Arthropoda > Arachnida > Ixodida > Ixodidae > Rhipicephalus > Rhipicephalus appendiculatus. Next base: position 12,440 of record JALIZH010027023.1, read on the forward strand.
GGACCTAGCATGCCGAGTATGCTCTACCCGCTGGGGTGCCGTCCTAACATGCTGAGTATGCTCTACCCGCTGGGGTGCCGGACAGTCTGACAAACTGTGAAAACTCTTGGGCTTCGACAATATTTTCGAACGTATGGATTCACAACTTGAGGAGGTCTTCCATGTGCGTTCGAATGGGAATGGCAAGCGCCAGATTGAAAACTCTTCTGATTAGGGCGCTTGTCTTGGTGCGCTCCCATGCGAGCCAATTGTGCATAGCCGCCAAATAAGCGATGTGGCATAGCACAAATGCGGGGATAATCCGGATCAGATTGTCGTCTCTGATTCCACGGTGCCTGTTAGCGACCCTTCGAATATCCCGAGAGTGCTTTCGGCCTTGTAACAAATACGTTTGATGGCGGCTACATTGGCGCCGTTGGACTGGATAAACATTCCTAGGACCCCGATAGTGTCCACGCGTGGAAGTGGGGAGCCGTCACCGCTGAACAACCTAAGGTGGCTCCATGTCGCTGGCTTCCAAGATTGGTGAGAACCGTCTCTGGGCCTCTACTTATAGAGTAAGAGCTCGAACTTAGCGGGCGAGCATCGTAGGCCGGTACAGATGAGATAGCGCTCCGTCACATCGATGGCCTTTAGCAAAGCACTCTCGACCTGAGCGGGCGACCACCATAGGCCGGTACAGATGAGATAGCGCTCCGTCACATCGATGGCCTCTTGCAAAGCACTATCGACCTGAACCTCACACCGGCTGATGCACAATATGGTGATGTCATCCGCCTTGATCGTGTGGTTAATGTACGGTATCTTGTTCAGTGCCCTGGACATGTTGGTCATGGAGATATTTAAAAGCGTCGGGGAGATCACCGCCCCTTGAGGTGTCCCCTTTGGCCAAACGGCAATATTGCTTCTCAAAAATATGTCAGTCATCAGACTTGTAGACCTCGAGAAAAGGAAGGAGCGCAAGAAATTGTGTGACCGCTTGCCGACTTGAAACTCAGCCAATCTTTTCAGAATAAAGGCGTGCGATACGTTGTCAAAAGCCTTTTCCTAATCCAAGCCGAGAATGGTCTCGGTGTCGGCGGAGCGGGACTCAATGACCTTGTGCTTGATCAGCTTCGTGGCGTCTAGAGTCGAGAGCCCCGACTGAAAGCCACTCATGTTGTGGGTATAGCATTCGGTAGACTCGAGGTGGTCAGTGAGGTGGTTTAGCATGGCGTGCTCAGCCACCTTCCCGACGCACGACGTTAGGGAGATTGGCCTGATGTTCTCGATGGTTGGCTCCTTTCCGGCTTGGGCATTAGTACTGTCCAGGTCGCTTTCCAGCTCTTAGGAATGAGACTGCTGCACCAGGTTTCGTTGACTTAGCCTTAAGAAACTCGATGGAGTCATCGCCGAGGTGCTTGAGCATTTTGTTGGTTACCCCGTCAGGCCTAGGGGCAGATCTGCCGTTGAGGGAAGCGACAACCCGCTTGACCTCAGCCACGGTGAAGTCCTCGTTCATCGATGCGGCGCCCCCCTCATAGTCTGTAAACTAAGGGGGCATCGAATAGTCTGTGGCCGCCAGGTAATTGTGTATGAGCTGATCCATGATCGCCTCATCAGGAGTCGAGTCGGTGATTAATTGAACAGCTTTCACCAACGCTCTCTGTTGATTGGAATTAGTGTTGCCATCGTGCAGTAGTTGCTTGAGGAGTCTCCAGCTTTTACGTTTGAGCTGGCCCTCCACAGAGTCACAAAGCTCAACACACTGCTTGCATAGGACCTTGCAATGAGTCTCTACGATTTGGTCGATTTCGGATATTAAATGTGAAGCATTTCTTAGCGAACTTCGGCGACTTTGAGCGTATCTATCTATCTACCTACCTATCTATCTATCTATCTATCTATCTATCTATCTATCTATCTATCTATCTATCTATCTATCTATCTATCTATCTATCTATCTAGCCGCCTAGGACTTTGTGCTCCCCTGGCCGTATCGTTAATGGGATTTATACCAAATTTGGTATGACATAACATGATTGTATGACGAATATAAATGGCTGGTCAAATCATGAAAATCATGACTAACTTGTCATGAAAAGTATGATTTACATGCCACGCTCATGGCGCGCTCGCGGCCGTTTCGTTAGCTTGATATACACCAAATTTGGGATTTAGTGACATGACTGCATGACGAACATAATTGACAAGTGGTAATATGAAAATCATGACTTCATGAGCGACATGACTTGCATTCCACGATCATAGCGCGCTCGCGGTCGTTTCGTTAGCTTGATATACACCAAATTTGGTATTGAGTGACATGACTCTATGACGAACATAAATGACAAGTGGTAATATGAAAATCATGACATGTCATGAGCGACATGACTTGCATTCCACGCTCATGGCGCGCTCGCGGCCGTTTCGTTAGCTTGATATACACCAAATTTGGTATTGAGTGACATGACTGTATAACGAACATAAGTGGCAGGTGGTAACATGGAAATCATGACTTGTCATGTGCGACATGACTTGCATTCCACGCTCATGGCACGCTCGCTGCCTTTTCGTTAGCTTGATATACCAAATTTGGTATTGAGTGACATGACTCTATGACGAACATCAATGACAAGTGGTACTATGGAAATCATGACTTGTCATGTGCGACATGATTTGCATGCCACGCTCATGGCGTGCTCGCGGCCGTTTCGTTAGCTTAATATACACCAAGTTTGGTATTGAGTGACATGACTGTATGACGAACATGAATGACAAGTGGTAATATGGAAATCATGACTTGTCATGTGCGACATGACTTGCATGCCACGCTTATGGTGTGCTCGCGGCCGTTTCGTCACGTCACTCAATACCAAATTTGGTACTGAGTGACATGACTGTATAACGAACATAAATGGCAGGTGGTAACATGAAAATCTTGGCATGCATATCATCTACAATGCCATTTACATGCCAAGCTCATGGTGCGCTTGCGTCCAGTTCGCTAGCTTGACATGCACCAAAATTGGTATATCGCGACGTGACTGTATGACGAACTCAAATGACAGGTCGTAACATGTAAAACATGACATGTATATTATGTAAAGCATAATTTGCTCCTTCCAGGATGCTTCGCATTACATCGATTCCCACAGTGCGTGGGATCTGCCGGCTTTCTTATTGCGCACTTTTCTGTTATGGTTCTCCCATCTCGCGAGTCTCCCCATCTCGCGAGTAGTGTCTGCTTGGCTTCCGGCAGCCTACTGCCCATTTTGACCACCTCCAGATTGGTTGTGACCTCTTTGATGGCGGTAGTCGCATCTTCTTTGAGGCCGTCGCAGCAAGAGTCTAGGTCCACATCAGGGTGCGGGCGCGCTCGGAGCGTTTTGCTTGGAAAAAGTGCCAGTCGACGAACCTAAAGGTCCTCGTCTTGTTACGGGCAACCTCGATGACCACTTCAATGATGTAATGATCGCTGCCGAAGTCCGCGGCTGTATTGGTCCACTTGACGTTTCCCGGACTCTTGACAAGGTGAGATCCCGGGCAGTATCTCAGGACACCGAGTTCCCTCACCTGGTCGGGAAGTCTGTATTGGAATTACCAGAGTGGGATATTCCTCCGTTGCCGTGTGCCATATGTATCTACCCTTCTTTGTATTAGTGAGGTAGCCCCACGCCTGATGCTGGACATTGAAGTCCCCCCATCAAGACGAGAGGTGCACAGCCGGCAAAATTCACGGCCTTTGTCACAGTACAACCAGTCCTGGCACTCTCTATGCTGGGTCTGAAACTATTAATGTGAAGTTAGTGTTCCTTCTTAAGCACCTCTTAGGAGGGTCGGCAAGGCATTCCGCCATGACGAACTCGACCGCATTGTACGCGGGACCGAGGTATCTCGGAATGCACGTGAACCATTAACTGTCAAGAGTGGCAACCCCTCTTCGTCCCCTCAGCGGAAGCCATGATTAGGAAACCAGGCAGCTTGATGAGTGATGATGTGATCGTTTCGTGCAAGGTGATGACTTGGGGTTTGTCCTTTATGCTTTTTATGTGTTGTCCCAGGGTCGCCGGTTTACTGACGGACCCTGCGCAATTTACTGCAACATTGTTATGACGTTAGTTTCGTTATCCATCTTTGGGCTTTGGGATCGATTTTGAGAGGGCCGCCTGCAGGATGGCACCCTCCGTTGGTGGCGCAGTGACACTGCAAGCTTGGGACTGGTGCTGTAGATGTGCTAGGCGAAAATTCTTGGCTAGTCCCCTCCAGTTTAAGTACCCTCTCGCTGAGTGCGACCGGACCCAGCTGGGGGTGCGCGATCACTTCTTGTACTTGAAAGAGGCTTGACTTTGTGTCAGAGATGGCCTTCTTGAGCTCCGAAAGGAGTCCCACAGTCTCGCCTTCCCTCGAGCTATCCAGGGCGTGACGCTTCGCAGCCCCGCACCTTGGGGGAGCCTTCGCCGTGTCCATGGCCGACGAACTTGCGATGGGATGGCCGATGAACTTGCCTAGCCGGCGGTCTGAGTGCCAATCTTCGTATTTCGGCTATCCCGGTGGCTAGCCGACAGATTTCCTGCTTGAATTGAACGGTTTCTTTCCTAAGGCTCTCATTGGTACGCCTGAGCTCTTCGAGCTCGTTCTTGAGACGCGGGTCGTGCGTCTTGGGAGTTGGACGCCTGCGCTTGATTGCCACGGGTGCTATCGGCCCACGTTGCAGAAGATTTGCTTTTACCACCGGAGGGCGTTTTTTGAACTTGGTATGTTGGATGAGCCGTTCCGTGTGCGGGACGAGCAGCAGCCGCTGCAACTGGACCGTGCTGGATAAGGTGACGTGGGTCGCGGTCTTGGGGAGAGCAGCTTCTGGAGCGCCGTCGGCTCATGGAGCGGCTTCTCGAGCGCAATGGTCTTCTTCCCATAGGTTTGGCGCTGGATGAGGATTGCCGATCGGAGGATTGAATGATCGACGGCGGGGAGAGCTGCTCTTGCTGTCTCGCACGCTCGAAGCGTCTTCGGCAAATAATGTACGGAGTCTTGAATCTATGCGCGCATTTCTACCGCGTGCATTTTGGAGTGCATTGGTGCTGCTCATCGTGGTTTGGAAGGTAGCATCCCCGGCAGAGGACGTCACTTAGTGTCGGACAGACATCGACGCGATGCCCGAGTCTTCCGCAGGCGTGGCATACGTCCACTTGCTTTCGATATAGGGAACATTTTATCAGGAGCGTTGCGTACCTCAGAAAATTCGGTACCCGGTGCCCGCAAAATGCGATGACGACAGCCTCGGTCTGAGTTATTCTCTTTGGTGCCAGTGCGAGAGGGTTGTTCTGGTTGACGATCTTGCCATCGAGCGTCGCTGGGTCATAGTGTAATGGTATGCCACGAATGACCCCCCTGCACGTCGAGTGCGGGGTAGTCTCATAAGCGCAGAGTTCGCGGATCTTGCCGCAGATACGGATTTGCTTGATGCTGGCGTATTGATCGGCATTTCCCGTCTAGGAGTGCTGGCCGCCATGATGTTATTCAGTAAGTTTGGGCAAAGAATGTCTCGTGAGAGCTCGTCCTCGCTGATACCGGCGGCTGCAAGTGTAGTGTCAGCCACTGCAGCGGCTGCAATTTTCGAAATATTCATTCCGCCTCTTGGTCTAGTGATGATATTTGTGTCTTCTTTGGGAAGAAGCGGCATTCGGCTTGCCCTAATAATCTTGGACTTCGGCGATGCGCCGCTAGCCTTTTCGCTACCGGATGCCGAAAGTGTGGCCGCTGCGTTAGGGTGAGCTCCGCGCAATTTGGGGCCAGCTCTTCTGACACCCGCAGTTGGCCGCCCCTGGTCTTGAGTGACTTTCTCCGGAGAAACATTTACTCCGTCTACTTGATACTCCATCATGGTAACGGACGAGTGGCGCCGAGCCGCTCCTGAGGCCGGCTGGGTGGCCCAGATGAGCTAGGACTAGCCCTGTCGGAAGCACACACATTTTCATGAAATGGTGAAAAATCGCTCACTGAAGTAAAACATGGTATCCACGTTGTCCTTAGTACTTCAGGGCAACGTTGTACACAAATAATTATGGACACTCGACGACGAAATGCTAGAAAAGTTGGCAAAATGCGGGAGCCGACGCCAGCATGTTAGACTCTTCGCGAACTTCTCCTTTTTCTAAGCGAAGGAAAACAAAAACGCCAGGCCTGCGCGGAACATGCGGCACATAAACAGCGAAAGCTCCAAGAGCGGTCGTGCTAGAGCTTTTAACGCGATAGCGTTAAAGAGCTCGTTTCGCAGAAATTCCGGCGTCGGCGTCGGTGTCGGTGTCGGCGTCGTTGGTTGTGAGCGAAAAATCATCATCTTGTCCGTGACCGAAAAATCATCATCTTGTCCGTGACCGAAAAATCGAGAAAGATGCAAACAAAATAAATAATAAAAATATTCCGGTCCGAGTGAGGATCGAACCCGGGTCGTCTGCGTGGCAAGCAGGTGTTCTACCACACAGCCATGCCTCTGCTTGGAAATCCAGTGAAAATAACTTCCATGCTTCGCAAACGCAAGCGTTATTTATATAGGCGTCGCAATATAACATGTAATATCCCAGGAATATTGCGTGGAACAAGCGTACATTGCCATCGGACTTCAGAATATGTGACTATCATAACGATTCCATAGTTTAAAGCCAGCCACCCATTACAAACGGCACAAACCTCACTACGCGTATTCCCTTAACACCACGTAGTGGGTGCATAGCAAGTTCGATAACATGTCCCACATTTGCCGCGCATAGTTCCTCGTCGTTTAAAGCATACTACGCATTACATAGTATGCACTAAGTGATTGAAGTACGCACTAGGGACGGGATATCGCTATCGCGTTCAACTCTTAAAGGCGAAGCTTAAGGGTCCCCCAATTTTTTAACATTCTTGGGGCAACTACTACAGCTGCACTTGTATGACACCCACTACTCCATAAATCGTTATAATTTTTCTAATGTAAGGAAGCACCCACTACGCCATTTTTCGTTCTTCGGAGAAGCGTGGTACCCGCTACCCATCTGTAAGGCGTTATGTGCACTTTGTTGATGTCGTGGCTGATGACGGTCAAGAATTATGGCTGAGCCTAATGTAAAGTGTGAAAGCGTTCAACGGCACACTCGTTATGCAATTTGCATTGCGTGACGCTTGTTCGTTATTCTACTCTTCTAAAACGCTGTGTGCGCGGCATAATTATTAAGAGCGGCTCCTTAGGCCAACACCCCGCCGTCGCCGTTGAAGCTCCCTGGCACGGTGCCAGCTGTGGCGTCGCCCCCTCACGCGGGAAGATAAATAAGCTTTATGAGCGCTGGAACGCGGATGGCGTCTGCACGATGCGCAAAGCGCGAGAATACGAACGCATGCGAAACGGAGGCAGATTAGTCTCTCTCTCCCTCTTTATTCTAATCTGCCCTCTCCCCTCAAACCGGCGAACGCGCGAAGCCATCTTCCCCCTCTCATCCGCCCAGTGGTTGGTCCGTTGCCTGGATAATGAAACGCCGCGCGCGCCTAACGCCGCGTGCGTACCATTTCTAACGACCTTCGCTCATCGGTTGTATTCGTACACGCAACAACTGCAAGTTTTTTGTTTTGCGAATTCGCGAAGTACCCACTAGTCGTCCGTAAGGAAGCACGCCCCGCCCACATGACTGCACACTTTGTCATTGCTGTTGCTGTTAACTATTATAAATTATACCAAAGCATTTTATAATTGGTGAGCCTTTAAACAACTAGCTAGCTGCACAGTCCACATGTTTTGAGGCCTCGTGTGATTCTACGCTTCAGCCACACAATATTACATGCGTTAAGGAGACTCCTTGCACTGCGTCGCATTAGGGTTTTTTTTTTTTTTTTTTGAAGAGTTCCAAGCAGTAGCATGGCTCTGTGGTAGGTACCTGTTTGGCACGCAGAAGTCCAGGTTTCGGTTCCAAATGTAACCGAACATTTTTCTTCTTTCTTTATTTGCCTCTCTTTCTAACATCTCGCGGACAACGCGGCTTTGAACGATAGTGTTAAAGAGCTTGTTTCGCTGAAATTCCCGGGGTCGGTGTCGGCATCCTTGTGAGCGAAAAATGACATCTCGTCTGTGACTGAAAAATCAATCGATGCAAATGAAATAAAAAAATAAAAAACTTTGGTCTGAACGACAATAAAACGCTGGACGTCTGTTAGGCAAGCAGGTGTTCCACCAGAGAGCTATGCTTTGCTCGAAACTGATTCGGAAACAACGCAACATCAATGTCCTGTTGTGGAAGGGGTCGCCTTAACGCACCTATTATTGCGCGGCACAAGAGTAGAATCGGGCAAGGCGTGAAAACATGAGAAATTGCTTAACGAGTGGGTGTTTTAACCCTTTGTGCGACTACGAGATACATACGTCCCACTTTTTCGTCTACAGACAAAATTTTCTCCAACATCACGCGTTGCAATTAGCGCAACACTAAGTCACTCATTTCTTACCTAAGTCTTCGTAATCTCGAAGAAATTTTTTTACCACGCTTTAGAAGGGCGGATTCGGTGTTGCAATAGCGTTGAATTTCGGTAAATTTTATATGATAGCGTCTGAAATTTCCTCTACTTGAGACAGATAGAACCTACCAAACAGATTGCTGGTTAAGTTCCTCTTTTTTTTTTTTTGGCTTTTGATAGAGTCGACCTTAGCATCCAGTCATCACGTGTTTTTGTAAATTTGCCAAATAACTTGACCGATAAATGCATCGGAACAATCCCCTGCGAAATCATCCCGCTAATCCCTCAGCGCGATTGCGGATATTATTGCGTGGAAATATTTTTCTCGATACCATATACCTGTTGAAATATAGGCACATGTTCAGAGATAACATCTGTACACGACACAGCAAAAGCAAGGACAGCCAAATGACAAAAAAAAGTGGTTGAACCATGCGGTAAAAGTAAGCTTTACAGGAACATACGACAGCGCTTTGAAGGCTGAAGAGACGCAACTGCAGGTGGTGTTCTCCTTTTGAAATGAGGTCCGCACGACTTTTTTCTTCACAATTTGAGAAGTGATACAGTGTGCCACTTGCTTCGGCCGTTTCTTCCCAAAATAACAGAGGATGCAATCGCGAGATGGTGCCTTCATGAGACAGTGGGACAGTGTTTTCCCACTTTCTGAAAACACTCTCATGAGTCAGTGGGACATATATGTCCCATTTGTTCGGTTGATTTTCTTGATTGTCATGAAATTTGTTTCATACTATTTCTTTGTAGATTATGTCAATATACCATAGCCGGTTTTCATATCACTGCGTCAAAAATCTAGGACGACCAACAAAGGGTTAAAGGCCCACCGATTACAAAGCGCTCAAACATCTATACGGTTCTTGCAGTGCGGACGCGTAGTGGGCCCTTCGCTGATTAGCAAAATAAAAAATTATAGCATAGTGGGAACTAAATAATTGTACTCACTTTATACATTCTATGATAGCTTGAAACGGCCAATGTTACGGGCACAGTCGTTTGTTTCCGTAGGACACGGTTGAAGCATGCACGGAGAACCGAAGCAGGCTGGCCATTCAGTAGGCGATGCGCACGGGGCCCGATTACGATATCGCGTTCTACACTGGAAGGCGAAGCTTAAGCGTCCTCCAAGTTTTTTTAGCTCGCAACCAATTACGCCGCCACCGGAAATCCTGCGAGACGGGCTGTTGAACGCTATCGTGTCGATAATCAACGAGCGGCACTTCTAGCACACGCAAATTGACGTGAAAGCGCTTTAAAAGACCATAATTAAAATTTTATGTGCCTTTCCGTGCTTTATCGAAAAGTATGTGTCACCACTTTGGCGTCTGCTAGTGTTTCGCTGGTAATCCACCTTCGCATATTGGAATGGCTCGAAAATTCCGTTTCGCAGTTTGCGTCTGGTTTGTTCGTATTTTCCGCTGTTCGTTGTATTGTTTATCAGGAATAATATTTTCTCGTGTGACGCACCACAAGGAGATTACGGTTGTTCGTGGGCATGTTAGATTGTAAACTGTGCTACTATGTACACCAGCGTGTGTACATAGTAGCACAGTTTCTTAGCCCCTAGGACATGTCCCTGACACTGACTTTTCGAAATTGCTGATGTCTAAGAAACTTGCCGTGGTGCCATATATGCATGGCGTTTCGCACAATCTCAGAAGAATTGCGGGAAAGTCAGGGGTTGAAGTGGTCTTTCCCGCTCCCGAGCTCTCCAGAAATTATGTAAAAAAGGTTAATTCAGAATGCAACAGTGTAAACGCATGTAACATCAATCATTGTACAATGTTTGTAACCAGTGCTCGCAACGCTGTGTATGCCATTCCGCTTTCTTGTAAATGAATCTATGTTGGCCAGACCGGCAGATGTATCAATCAGACACTAAAAGAGCATCATTATAATGTCACGAAGGTAATCTCGGGTCATTTAGGCATTCATTGCCGAGATTGTGGCTGCAAGCCCTTGTTCCAGAACACTGCCATCTTGTATAAGGCCCATAGTAAGATGACAAGAGAAATTTTGGAGGCCTATGAGATTGCGAGATTAGAAAATATATGCGTTAGCCAACCGTCCATATCGCTCTCTCAAAAAGAGGTTGAATATCTTGCTTCGTGGCGGTAACATGATTTTTCGCTATGTCGTGATAGTACTTTGTACACGTGCTCGGTCCAGCAATATGGCCCACTGTATGTTCTTTTATTTCTGTTGTTCCCGCTCACTCGGTATATATTTATCGATTCGTGCGAAAACAAAATTCAGTTGAAAGTAGCGCTTTGTCCGTGTCGAATTTCTTCTACGTCCCTGTCTGTGGCGCTAACTCGCAATTCGTGGACGCAAACCAACTAGCCCGCCAACGTGTTTTAGCAAGATCCTTCCCCCGCATCGCAAAGTAGCAAGCGGGATTCGAGTCTGGTTCACCTCCCTGCCTTTCAGTCCTTTCCTTCTTCCCTCCTGCTCCGCGGACAACAACATATTGGCCAAACGGACACGCCATTTCAGCTGTGGTTTAATAACCACTTGGACGACGGTACTTCACTGCCGAAGCTACCTTAAAGAGAAAAACGAAGAGAAAAAAATGCTGCTTATCACTGCACTTCTTTCAGGCTTGGCACTACCGATGCGAAGCTGGCTTATTTTAAAGACGATAGTCTTTCTTGGGATACCTAAACGGAGAAATTTTGGTCTGTTTCTCTGTTTGTCGGCACGTCGCGCGATTCAGCTAGCTGGCCAAAGTTTAAGCCCCTGCCTTACGACCTCCAATCTTTACTGAGGAGCATGTGTTCATACGGGTGAGCGTGGGCAATTAAAAATCAAATATTACGCATATCTGAGGCACATCATCAATACCTTAGTACTATTCCCAGTGTTCCTTTAAAACAAAATCTATAGATACGTAATTATAAAGATCCTAATGTTTATTACGCGGCGCTGAAAATGCGCCGCTGTGTATAAAACAAGTCTCCGCCCAGTGATTTAACTTCGACGCTGTAGTGCTGCCACCTGGCAGCAGCATAGTTCAACACAAGCCGATGTTCCCCGATAGCGCTGCAGATGGCGTCCTCTTCTGTTTTATCAATGCCAGCCAGATGCGGCTGATTCAACGTAGAAAAGCGCTGTCTCAGGCAAGGCAAAAACATATATGGCCGCTTGATGAAATAGGATCCACTCAACAAGACATGATCAGAGAACGCAGAGAAAAAGACCGACGACCAAATTTCAGCGGAGAAGCGCCGGCGTCCGTCTCAAGCGTGCCCGGGAACCGTCCGAAAAACGAGCCCGGCGGCTAGCCCAGGTATTAAATTGTGGTACTCATGCAGTACGGTAAGCACAAGAATATCGTCTTTCGACGACATTTGCAGCGAAGCACGCAGATACGCGGCCAATTTTTTTCTGTCTTTTTAACTCTCGCAAGGTGAAGTGCTTACAGTGCCGTACCATTTGAAACTTCTATTTGAAGCAACTCGCGGAGATGAAAGGTGCAAAACTGACCCGTTAAGGGGATAGACTTCCCTCTCGAGTGGCGGCACAGCTTCAGGCTACCAAGCGCGGCGACAACATTAAGTGGCACTGCACACGATAAGAATCGGCCGTAAAACGAGATCATAACCTCATGCAGACGTTCCATGACAATCGGCCGTGGGTGTTTTTTGTTCGTTTTTTTCTCCACCAATTTTCACTGAAATTTCTTCGAGGGCTAAAGGAACAACGTGAAGAAAGCGAGTTCGACAGTATTTCTATTCTTTGCTTGATGAAGGCAGGACCCCTTCAGAAACTGTTGGGAAAGAAATGTTCATTTCACTCTTCCGTAAATTATCTTCTCGATCATTCACTGTTTATGGCCACGCCTCCGTAATATTCTTTTGGCTTGACGTCAGATTAGGGCTGATTCCTCTGCCATCGGCTTGACGCCAAAAAAAATGTCTGCTCCCTCTGCCATGGGAATCGGTAACACGCGAAAGTGACACGTGTCTTCACAGCGGTTGAGCGTTTATTGTGAGTTGCTTTGCCACAAGGGCAAAGGAATGAGTGCTATAGCAACAAATTTAATGTCGCGCGAAGAATGGCGAGTAGCTCGAAGCTTGTAGCGCATTGCTTAAGCAGAAGCGTCGCTCTAAAAGAACATACAAAGGACGGGCGCGAACTAACTGTCACTGCTCTACACTTAACTCGTGCCGCTGAAACACAAAGAAAGACGCACAAAACGAGCGCATAAGTATACGAAGGAGGAGCGCAAACTGACGATAATATCTGGGTTTTGATGTCCCAAAAACATGATATGATTATGGGAGACGCCGTAGTGGAGGGAGCTGGAAATTCCGACCACCAGGGTTTTTTTAACCAGCACCTAAATCTAAGTACACGGACGATCGCGAACTAACAACTGCCACAAATACTTCTTTGTGTCATAGCGGCGCTTATTTCGCAAACGCGGCCGCTGCAGTGAACGAGATGACCTTCGTGCTCTGTCACTTTGACGCCAGCAAAAGACGTACAAACCGCTGCGATCACGAGTTAAGCGCGCGCGCATCGCATCGCTCAGAGCGACGGCCTTCAAAGCGATCCTCGCGCCCGTCGCGCCATCTCGCTAGCCATAACGAGAACACGCTGAAGTCGCCGAGCTCAGAGTAAGTAATGTATATACAGACAGTAAGTAATGTATATAAATAGCTTAAGGTTAGTACTACGAGGAACGTACGGTTTATAGCCGAGTCGTTTCGCGCCGCGCTCTGCGGAGTGAGAGGTCGTAGGTTGGGCTCACGGTGACAGCAATTTTTCATTTAGCTTTTTTCTTTGCCATTTTTAGTAGATATATTGCAACGTCATATCCGTGACAGAAATACTTCAATGGAGCCGTGGTGGACCCCGGCATAAAGCCCTTTCGTGTTCAAATCCTTATTCCCTGAAACTAAAAAAAAAGTGAGAGTGCACATATACGCGTGCAAAAAAAAAGGTAATAAGTGCTCGAGGACACCAAAATAAAGTGTAAATTTGTGTAGCTATACGTGCCAACCAATGTTGTTTTACGTTTCCCTAAAATAACCAAAGCAGAACCACCGCAGGCTAGAAGGTACCTAGCAAATAATTGTACATGCGTTAAAAGAAAACACGTCACACTTTCGCTCTTGTATGCCTCTTGTTCCTGTTTTCATTCGCCTGTGATGTTGGGTGCATCGATAAATTTCAAGCAACCTCGATATGTAGATTGGAAAGAGACATCGCAGTCGACGTATAGTCGAAAACGAGCTCACAATTTCGCTTCAGTTTAAGAACCTCTCGATTTTCGAGAATAAACTGCTCAGTGGAATGCCTGCAGCAGGCAATAAATGAACGGTTTCGTCGAAAGAGATGAATTGGCATAAAGAGGTCTTCAGTTTTTCAAGTCTTCTTTTCTTCGATGAATGAACAGAAACAGATGAACTTAATTGAATGTGAAACAGACGTAAGCTGTATTACGCTCTCAGCAGCGTTGCATAGCGCGCTTTTTAAGTATCACCAGACAAGGATCGGCGCCTGGGAAACAATGCACAAACAGACGAAGCATAAAGCAAGTAGCAGATGCTTTTTCTTAGAAGATTTGATATGCATTAATGTCTCTGTAGTTCCTAAAACAAATATATTACCGCACACGAAAATACTGCGATAGACGTCATCAGCAGTTTCGTAAAGTTAGTGTCAGGGACATGTCCTAGGGGCTAAGAAATTGCGCTACTATGTACACGCCGGTGCGTTTAATTCCTGTGCACTGACTGAGGTCATACTTCTATACGGACGAAATGCTTGCTTCGTCCCCAAGAGAACAAAAGCAAGGGGATGTAGCACACTTCGCTGCGGTAACATGAAGCATTCTCCATAATAATAATAATAATAATAATAATAATAATAATAATAATAATAATAATAATAATAATAATAATAAATAATAATAATAATACAATCTTAACGTGCCCAGGAACGACCGTAATCTCGTTGTGGTGCGTCACACGAGAAAAATATTATTTGCGATAAACAATACAATGAACAGCAGAAAATACGAACAAACCAGACGCAAACTGCCAAACGGAACTTTCCAGCCATTCCAATATGCGAAGGTGGATTACCAGCGAAACACTGGCAGACGGCAAAGTGGTGACACATACTTTTCATTAAAGCACGGAAAGGCAAATAAAATTTTGATTATGGTCTTTTAAAGCGCTTTCTCGTCAATTTGCGTGTGCTAGAAGTGCCGCTCGTTGATTATCGACACGATAGCGTTCAACCGCCCGTCTCGCAGGATTTCCGGTAGCGCCGTAATTGGTATTGAGCGAAAAAAAAAATTGGAGGACGCTTGAACTTCGCCTTCCAGCGTAGAACGCGATATCGTAATCGGGCCCCGTGCGCATCGCCTTCTGAATGCCCAGCCTGCTTCGGTTCTCCGTGCATGCTTCAACCGTGCCCTACGGAAACAAACGACTGTGCCCGTAACATTGGCCGTTTGAAACTATCCGATAATGTATAGTGCGAGTACATTTAGTGCCCACTATGCCATAATTTTCACTTTTGCTAATCAGCGAAGGGCCCACTAGGCGTCCGCACTGCAACAAGCGAATACATCTTTGAACGCTTTGTAATCAATGGGCCTTTAACCCTTTCAGGGTCGAATTTTTTCGCGAAATGCGTGCCAAAAATGTGTAATTTTTTTTATTGCTGAAATAAATTCTTCAGACCATTCTATTTAAGAAAAAAATTGTCCAAAATTTTTTTTTCGTGACCGTAAAGTGACAAAAAAAATCATTTTGTGTTGTTACATACACATGGTTTATTCATAGGAACATCAAGCAAAATCCTAAACAAAAACACTTTTACGATTTCTTATAAATAAAAATTATGCATTATAATAAACATAGCTCACAGACATGCAAAAATAAGCGCACCAGAGTGCTTTTCCGGTAAAAAAATGCTTTTCCTCTAACACTAAACACTAGGGAAAATGTCACCTTTCATCCGATCCAGATCGTCTCACCGCGCACGCTTTCAAGATGTCGCTCCTTCATCATCGTCCGAGCCTGAACTCGTAAATAAATCCTCGCCTGACGAAATGGCATCCAATGAATCAGATTCGGCACTTGGGGAATAGTCCACATCGGAAGAATCGCCGCTCGACTGCCTATAGCACCAGAGCAACCGGCGAGCACTTCCGGCGAGCACTTCCGTAGCCTAGGCAAATAGCGTGACTGAGCGCACGGAAGAAAACTGGGGTTGTGCACCCGTCCGGAAAAGAAAACGAGTGAAAAAGCTATAATAATCCTTCGTCTTATCGCCAACGAGACGGAGTTAGTTTTTCCGAGTTCCCGAAACAGGAAACTCAACCACGGCGGCGTCGTTTGTGTAATTTAGCGCCTCCCGAAACAGATGTAATCGCGCCTCGAGGAGCCATAAACGAGAGAGTAACAAGCACTCACCCCTTGAGAGATTAGAAACCGAACAGCCATCAGCTTTGCGGGCGCGAGAAGCGATAACCAACGAAGGACGAAACCGAAACCAGCCGCATCACATGCGCGCCTTCGGGTTTGCAAGCGAAGGCCGCCGCGCCGCCTTGGAAAGCAAAAAAGCAACAGAGAGACATCGGCGCGTGAAAAAAATTCCACGTGTTCCGAAGCGTGGCAGCACATGTCAAGCAAGAAAAAGTGATCGAAAAAGGCGCGCGTTTTAAACCAGCCGCATCGCGGGCGCGCTCAGATGCGCAAGCGATAGCCGGTGCCATTTTGCGAAGCATAAAAAAAGCAACAACGGAGATACACCGGTGCATGAAAAAAATTTCACAGTTTTTCGAAGCATGGCAGCACATTCCAAGCAAGAAAAATGATAGAAAAAAGGCGCGCATTTTAAACCAGCCGGACCGCGAACGCGCTCGGGTGCGCAAACGGATGCCGGAGCGCCGCTTTGCGAAGCGAAACAAAAAACCATCGGAGAAACATCGGCGCATGAAAAAAATTCCGCGTCTTCCTGAAGTGTGGCAGCACATGCCAAGAGAGAGAAATGATCGAAACAAGCGCGCGTTTTAAAGATAAAGGCCGTGCCGTACATGTACGGTGAAAACCATTTGGGCACTGTTAGATGCTGCCGTACATGTACGGCGAAAACCATCGAAGGGTTAACCCTTCGAAGGTTCGTCCTACATTTTTCACGCGGTGATATAAAAACCGGCTGTGGTATATTGATATAAACTAGAAAGAAATAGTATGGAAGAAATTTCTTCAAAATCAAGGCAGTGGTTTACCGAAAAAACCGCCAGGCCTGCGCGGAACGCGCAGCACAGCTACAGCGAAAGCTGGGAGAGCGGCCTTTTTTAGAGCCTTTTTAAAACACCCTTGGGGCAACTACTACAAGCGCGCTTACATGCTACCCACTACGCCATAAATCATCATAATGTTTGTGTAGTGGGGAAGCGTCTGTTTTGCCATTATTCGTCATTCTTCAGAAAAGCGCGGTACCCGCTACACTCTTGTAACGCATTATGTGCACTTTGTTGATGCTGTGGCTGACGACGATGAAGAATTTTGCCTGAGGCATTTGTAATGGGTTGGAGCATTTAACGCCCCACTCGTTACGCAATTCGCATTGTGTGACGCCTGGGTCTTACTTCACTGTTCTAAAACGCTTTACAACACACGTTAACGCGATTCCTTACGCGACATGAAGCCTGCATATGGTCAGTTTGCACCGCAGTTTCAAGCAGTGGCGTAGCTCAGTGTTAGAGTTCTGTGCTGCCACGCAGAAGAGCCGGGTTCGATTCCCGTTATGTCAAAGGTGTTTTTTTTATTTATTTAGTTTTTTTTTTGTTATTTCGTGCGATATTGGTTACGGACACCGGCAGCGTAGGCGGCGGACAACTACGGCGCAGGAACGACCCTTGTTGTGATCTCATAGCATCTTTGGCTGTAAAAAAGTGGGACATATATGTCCCACTGACTCGCCGAGAGTGTTTTCAGAAAATGTGAAAACACTGTCCCACTGTCTCATGAAGGCACCATCTCGCGATTGCATCAACGGGTATTTTGGGATGAAAACGGCCAAAGCAAGTGGCACTCTGTGTCTATTCTCAAATTGTGAAGAGGAAAGTCGTGCGGACCTCACTTCAACAGGAGAACACCACCTGCAGTTGTGTCTCTTGAGCCTTGACAGCGCTGTGTTATGTTCTTGTAAAGCTTACTTCACCGCATGCATTGGCCACTTCTTTTTTTTTTTTTTTTTTTGCCCATTTGGCTGTCCTTGCTTTTGCTGTCGAAATTGTCGAGTACAGGTGTTGTCCCTGAACATGTGCCTACACTTGAAGGGGCATATGATATCAAGAAAAATATTTACACGCAATAACATCCGCAATTGTGCTGAGGGATTAGTGGGATAATTTCGAACGGGATTGTTTCGATGCATTTATCGGTCAAGTTATTTCGCAACTTTAATAAAAAAACACCTGATGACTAGAAGCTTTGATCGCCTCTCTCAAAAGCCAGAAAAATAGTAAATTATTTGGCATTTTGTTTGGTAGGTTCTGTCTATCTCAAGAGGAAAAAACCTGGAGCTATCATAAAAAAATTGACAAAAAATTCAACGCTATTGTTACACTACATCCGGCCATCGAATGCGTGGTAAAAAAATTTCTTCCAGATTACGAAGACTTAGGTAAGAAATGAGTGACTTAATGTTGCGCTAATTGCAACGGGTGATGTCGGAGAAAATTTTCTCTGTAGACGGAAAAGTGGAACGTATGCGTCTCGCATTTGAAAAAATTACAGGCCGATCAGCTTACTGTCCGCTGTCTACAAGCTACTTACAAAAATAATTGCTAATAGAATTACTATGGCATTAGAGTTCAATCAATCAAAAGTCCAACCAGGATTTCGTAGATGCTACTCAACAATAGACCATGTTCATACTATCAATCAGGTGATAGAGAAATGCGCGGAATACAACCAACCCCTATACATAGCCTTCATAGATTACGAAATGGCGTTTGATTCGGTGGAGACATCAGCAGTCATACAGGCCCTGAGGAATCAGGATATCGACGAAGCCTATATAAACGTACTGGAAGAAATCTACAGCGGATCCACAGCCACCATAGTCCTCCATAAAGAAAGCGACAGAATCCCAATGAAGAAGGGCGTAAGGCAGGGAGACACGATATCTCCAATGCTATTCACCACGTGTTTACAGGAGGTTTTCAGGGCCCTAGATTAAGATGAGTTAGCGATAACAGTTAATGGAGAATATCTTAGTTACGTGCGATTCGCTGATGATATGAACGCAGGGGACAAATTACAGCTCATGGTTACTGAACTGGATACGGAAAGCAGAATACTAGGTCTGCAAAATTGATACGCATAAAACTAAAGTAATGCGGGACAATCTCGGCAGAGAAACGCTCTTTGCGATAGGTGGCAAGACACTGGAAGTTGTAAAGGAATACGTCTACTTAGGACAGGTAGTAACCGCGGAGCCGAACCATGAGAGTGAAATAACTAGAAGAATAAGAATGGGATGGCGCACATTCAGCAAGCATTCTCAAATCATGAATTGTTGTCTACCACTATCCCTCAAAGAGGAAGATATATAACAGCTGCATCTTACCGGTACTTACCTAAGGAGCAGAAACCTGGAGACTTAAAAAGAGGGTTCAACTTAAATTGAGGACGACGCAGCGAGCGATTAAAGGAAAATGATCGGTGCAACCTTAAGAGACATGAAGAGAGCAGAGTGGCTGAGAGAACAAACAGGGGTTATGGATATCATAGTTGAAATGAAGAAGAAACGGACATGGACCGGGCACGTAGCACATCGGCAGAATAACCGCTGGTCATTAGGGGGAACTTACTGAATTCCAAGAGAAGGCAAACGCGTGAGGGGGAGACCGAAAATCAGGTGGGCGGATGAGATTAAGAAGTTTGCAGGTATTACGTGGCAGCAGAAAGCACAGGACCGGGATGACTCGCGAAACGTGGAAGAGGTCTTTGCCCTGGAGTGGACGTAGTCAGGCTGATGATGATGATGTGTCTCGCAGTCCCTCAAAGGGTTAAAACACCCACTCGTTTAGGAATTCACATGTTTTCACGCCTCGCCCGATTGTACTCTTCTGCCGCGCAATAATCGGTGCCTTAAGGCGACCCCTTCCACAACATGACAGTCATATTGCGTTTTTTTTCCGAATCAGTTTCGAGCAAAAACGTGGCTCTGTGGTGGCACACCTGCTTGCCAAACAGAGGTCGTACGTCTGATTGTCGCTCAGACCGAAGTTTTTTTTTATTATTTATTTCATTTGCATCGATCGATTTTTTCAGTCACGGACGAGATGGTCAATTTTCGCTCACAACCAGCGACGCCGACACGGACCCCGGAATTTCAGCGAAACGACCTCTTTAACGCTATCGCGTTCAAAGCAGTGTTGTCTGCGAGAAGTTCGAAACTTATGCAAATAAATAAAGAATAAAAAAGTCACAGTTTCGCCGCAACGGCGAAGAAAATGAATGCGATAGCAACAAATTGACCTTTCACGCGAAGAACGGCAAGCAGATCTAAACTTGGAGCGCACTGCTCAAGCGCAAATGACGCACGAAACATACGCACAGGTATACACAGGACGACCGCGAACGGGGCCTCTGCAGCGAGTGAAGTGACCTTTGTGCGCTCCGTAACCTAAACGCAGGCTTTACGACGAAAGCACACGACGTAAAACTGCCCCCATCCCCCACCCCAAGATGAGCGCGCGCGCGCGCCCGGGCAAAGGCGACTACGCCCTGCAGGCCAAAGTACAAGGGGAGCCAACGCTTCGCAACGACTGGGGCGCCGAG
>JALIZH010027024.1:0-17547 GCA_030522465.1 Rhipicephalus appendiculatus
CTGATAGCTATCATGACTCTGTCGGTAAATATGGTAAAGTCCCCATATCTTTCTTAGGAGGAAAGCAGAACTGAGAGCTCTTTTCTTTGTTCCGCAGGAACTGCGCACTGATGCTGACATGTTATTACTGCTTTAGACTGAAGGCATCTAATGAACGCCAATTATTTATTGTTTTGCTAAAATTAACAAGACATCGCCTTTTGTCATTTGAATGTGTTCACTAGGCCAATTGATTGCACAAACGTATTGTCAGTCATTATCGAAACCTGGCATTAATCAGACTCGTCAAACACAACCACAGGTGTGTCTTCATCACTTGAACAGCAATATTTCAGCAAAGGCCATTTCTGTTTTGGGTGGGCTGTGGCGGCAGTCCTGACTGTGCTGCGCTCCTTTTTTTTAATCCTATCTGCTCACCTCTGGGAATCCTTGTTCAGGTGTATGCTTCCCCAGTGTACACGTAATGACTTTTTGTCTTACCTTTCTTAAATTTTGCGCTGTGTAACGCGGTGTGGCAGTATGTTAGAGAGGAATGGGAAAGTGTCCCGTTCCTTCCACAACTCAACTGTCCCATTCCTCCCAAACTACGTTTCCCAAAGTAAACAATGTTCAGCGGCTAAAATTCAGTCGCAATGCCTAAACACTTTTTTTTGAAAAAGCACAGTGCTGATGCGTCTTTTCGGAGAAAAAATTGATATTAGCATCCACGAAGCGGATGAAATCTGAGTGCGTTACAATTGAGATATGAAAAACTTACTTTTTGACACATGAAAAAGGTGACTTCCAGTTACAGAAGGCTCCATTCACCGAAGACGCCCGCCATTACATGCATGCAGTCGCTCTGTTAGCACCATTTCATGAGTCGTCGGCTAACGTCTTTGAAGTAACTGGAGAAGAGATAGATGCGCTGTCCCATTCATTCAACTGTCCCAAACCTCCCGACTCTCCCCCTACACAGGGTAGCCGCATTTACAAGTGTTATTCCGGAATTGGCTACCAAGTTTCAAAATCCGTTTTATGAAAAACGACATTCATACCTGCCAACTCTCCCGAATCGTTCGGGAGACTCCCGAATTTTGACCTCATCTCCCGATTGCACGAATGCTATCTCGAATCTCCCGAAAAGTGGCCGCCACAGCAGAGGCGCTTTTTTTTAAAATCACGCGCGCACGACAGCCTTTCCTGTTGCGACAGTTGCGGTGCTGCGAAAGAGCACTCGCCAGTACACTTCTAGTTCATTGTAACTATATCGTAGAATACCGCTAAGTATATTCGCACATTAGTACCGCGCGTCTGGGCGAAGGCCTGCGGCCGCGAGACGCGCTCGCCACCGTACCAAAAGAAGGCGAGGGGAAAAGGTACCACAACTTTTCCGTCCGTCTGTTTTGGCACCCGCATTTTGTACGCTAGGCCTACGCCGCCTGCCTAGGCGAGTTGTGTTTGTTACGTGGTTTGAGGGATTGCGTGCTTTCCCCAAATTCAGTTGGAAGGTCGATGGCGGTGTCAGAAGCAAAGAAGTACTTGCAAGTGTTTCTGGACTCGTACACATCTGAGTTTCCGTGCTTTGTGGCTTCGTGGACAGATGATAAGTACGAATTCTGTAGCACGTCCGCCTGTGATGTAAGCGTTTCGCACGGCGGCAAGGCCGACATAAAGGTGCACATCGCTTCTCAGAAGCATCAGAACTACGTTCGTGCTGCGGGAAGGGCGGGGCAACATCCGAAGTTTCTTCCAAAAGAGCTGCGAAGACAGTGCGATCCGCGCAGAATGCCTATTCACTGGATTTCTTGTGGAACACAACTTGCCGTTAAGCGTTAGTGATCACGCAAGGACCGTTGTTTCGAAAATTGTTCCCGACGTGCGAGGCCGCGAAGCGGTGCGTGTGCGGGACGTACGAAAACAACTGACATCGTCGGGGAAACGGCTGCAGATGCCGATAACACAATGGTGGAGGCTCTGAAACGCCGTTCTTTCGCAATGGCAGTGGACGGACGCGACGACAGCGGGTCGCAAATGTCTCAGTTTCAGTAATTTCCGATATGCAACCCCCCCCCCTCCCCCCCCCCCCCCCCCCCCGCTGCTGTCTCCCGAATTTTCAGGCTGTGAAGTTGGCAGGTATGTACATTACTTATGCCTGTACAATTTGGTGGCAGATATCATCAGGGTACCGAATAGAACATATGTTGAAAGTTTTATTGAAATTGGTGAATAT
Organism: Rhipicephalus appendiculatus; assembly: GCA_030522465.1. Lineage (NCBI taxonomy): Eukaryota > Metazoa > Arthropoda > Arachnida > Ixodida > Ixodidae > Rhipicephalus > Rhipicephalus appendiculatus. The sequence continues at coordinate 2,213 of JALIZH010027024.1, forward strand.
CAAAAAATTGCCGGAGTTTCCCTTTAAGCGTCACTTCTGAGACATGAAGGTGCTGAAGCATGTTACAATCAGCATTCTGGGACCTATATTATAGTGACAACCACCATGCGCATGGCTTGCCTGCTTAAAGGAGTACTGACACAAAATTTTGAAGGTGAGATAACTTGTAGGTTATATTTGTGTGGACACACTTGCATCATCTGCAAAATATAAACGGATAATACAACCTAGAACTATTTAAAATCAAATTCAAAGTATGTGTCGTGGCACCGTAAGCGAAACGCGCCTCTGGTTTCCCTTGTAAACAACCAAGCGCCACCTGCGTCACGAGTTTGTGTTGGCTGCCGTGATCCTTGTGAGCGCTGTCTCTAGCAGACCTTTTGAAAGAAAGAGGGGGCAGGCTTGCACGGGAGTACAAAGGCTGGTAGCCTTGCCTTGGCAGTGCATTTTCAGGGGGTCAGGCATATTTACAACGTCTCGAGGGAGCCTTCGTTGAAAAGAGCTGTAGTCAAGGCTGCGCTCGCGTGCATGCGCTTTTTTTTCGTCCTCACGTAGCCAACTATGTGTACACGGGAAAACACTATAGGTACCATCTCGCTGTGCGCTCTCTGAAACTGAAACTGCGACTGGGCGGTATAAAACCCTTCCCAATAATTAACAGTCGTGCGCTCGAGCAAACGAGCTTTCCAGCTGTGATAAGTGGGTCGTTATCTACTTATTGCAACAGAAAAAACAAGATGCTAAATGTTTGTGTCGGTGCTCCTTTAAGAACTGTTTTAAGCATCTAACAAGAAGTATATGGTTATCAGCGTTGCAGGTTTGCCAGGATGGCTTTAGTGGTATGTACTGCTCACTCATAATAGATTTAACGAAAATTAAATTTTATTGCAGTTGGCTGCTAGTTGCACAGTGAAAGCAAGCTAGACAATCTGGTTGGATTGTTAGAATACTGCGGCCTTGGGATTTTACAGTATTGTAGAGAATTTGAACATAAAAGGTTCACATTAAAGAGTTTCTTACATTCACAAACATGCATTTCATAAGTTAATGAAAGTAAATAATAGCATGACCTATGTTTGGCCAATGGTAATTAGTGAAACTTGTAAATGGGTACCAAGAATATAGTGAGCTACTCGAGAGCACGCACTAAAAACCAAGGGAACTTTAAGCTCATGTTCACCCAAATTGAAAAAATGAACAGCATTGGTTGTCGAGTAGCTTTGAGTATATGTATGTAAAATACAATTGAAACTTGACTAAACCAAGGGAACTTTAAGCTCTTGTTCACGTAAGTTGAAAAAATTTAACAGCATTGGTTGTCGAGTAGCTTTGACTATATGTATTTAAAATACAATTGAAACTGGACTAAACCAAGGAACTTTAAGCTCATGTACACCCAAGTTGAAAAAATGAACAGCATTGGTTGTGGAGTAGCTTTGAGTATATGTATATAAAATACAATTGAAACTTCACTAAACCAAGGGAACTTTAAGCTCATGTACACCCAAGTTGAAAAATTGAACAGCATTGGTTGTCGAGTAGCTTTGAGTACATGTATATAAAATACAATTGAGACTTCACTAAACCAAGGGAACTTTAAGCTCATGTTCACCCAAGTTGAAAAAATGAACAGCATTGGTTGTTGAGTAACTTTGAGTATATGTATATAAAATACAATTGAAACTTCACTAAACCAAGGGAACTTTAAGCTCATGTACACCCAAGTTGAAAAAATGAACAGCATTGGTTGTCGAGTAGCTTTGAGTATATGTATATAAAATACAATTGAAACTCGACTAAACCAAGGGAACTTTAAGCTCATGTACACCCAAGTTGAAAAATTGAACAGCATTGGTTGTCGAGTAGCTTTGAGTATATGTATATAAAATACAATTGAAACTTGACTAAACCAAGGGAACTTTAAGCTCATGTACACCCAAGTTGAAAAAATGAACAGCATTGGTTGTCGAGTAGCTTTCAGTATATGTATATAAAATACAATTGAAGCTCGACTAAACCAAGGGAACTTTAAGCTCATGTACACCCAAGTTGAAAAATTGAACAGCATTGGTTGTCGAGTAGCTTTGAGTATATGTATATAAAATACAATTGAAACTTGACTAAACCAAGGGAACTTTAAGCTCACGTTCACCCAAGTTGAAAAATTGAACAGCATTGGTTGTCGAGTAGCTTTGAGTATATGTATATAAAATACAATTGAAACTTGACTAAACCAAGGGAACTTTAAGCTCATGTTCACCCAAATTGAAAAAATGAACAGCATTGGTTGTCGAGTAGCTTTGAGTATATGTATATAAAATACAATTGAAACTTGGGCGTTTTGTCTTTTTTGGAGCGGTCGAGAGGTTCTCGCCGCTCCTTAGGCGCATGCTGCGCCGGTGGACTAGAAATCTCCATCGCGTCTGCCGAGGCGACGGACAGGCGCTCTACCGAGCGAGGTTTGCGAAGGGTAGGCTTCGCCACGGAGGACGAAACCTTCGATCCCACCGGGACAGAGGTTGAGGGGACCTCTTTGGCTTGTGCGCTGCCCTGGCTGCTGCTAGGGTTCGCAGGGGCCTTCGGTGGGGCCGATTTGGGGAGGGTGGGGCAGCCGAGGCTGCTCCCACCATGGGGGCGGGTGGCGTTTGCCTCGGCACGCCAGGCGTGGTCCGGGGCATCGCCGGAGGCCGTAGTGGCGCTGATCCCCCTCGCGCCACTTCGGCGTACGTGTTCCCTGCAAAATGCGGGGAAACACGCTGCCTCGCTTCACGGAAGCTGATGTTAAGTTTGATTTTTTGTGGTTAGAATTTCTTTTTCCCTCTTCCAGGCCACGCAAGACCTGGAATATGCGGGATGATCACCATCACAGTTGGCGCAGTGGACTGGTGAATTACATTCATCGTCTGCGGAATGTCCTGTGCTGCCGCATTTTGCGCATGTAAGCTGGCCTCGGCAGCTCTGAGAGCCATGACCAAACCGCTGGCACTTGAAGCAGCGCCGCGGGTTGGGGATGTATGGTCTCACTGACAGTTTGAGGTAACCTGTTACTATTTCTGTGGGAAGAGTTGTGGATCCGAAGGTAAGTATGAGGTGTTTCGTAGGAATTTCTTTGTTGTCACTTCTTATTGTTATGCGCTGCACATGGATAACATTCTCGTCTTTCCAGCCTGCCAAGAGTTCTTCGTCGGAAAGGTCCATCAGGTCGCCGTCTGACACGACACACGCTTCACAGTGTTCAGTGTCCGGTGTGGTGTGATGGTGATGGGCTGATCGCCAAATGCTGTAAGGTTACGTAGTCTCTGGTATTGTGTGTGATCTTTGAGTTCGAGCAGGAGGTCACCACTGGCGGTCTTGCTAGCTTTGTAGCCCGCGCCTAGTGTTTCGATAAGACATTTCGATACAAGAAACGGTGATATGTTTCTGGCCTTTTTTTCTGTACTGTCGCTGTGAACTATATGGTACTTGGGGAAGTTGTCTGTCTTGGTCGGGAGCAGTTCAAAAATGGCATCGGTGCGCCACCTCTTCGAGGGGCGATCGGTTCGGTAGGGGTAAGGGGATCCCATGAAATATGTTTCTTATTCGGCAGCCATGCCAGCCGCACCCACCTCCGAGCCCAACGAGGGGACGCTACGAGACGCGGAGGAAACGTAAGCACCAGCTGTACATGGCTGCTATAACCTAATATATTTATCCAAGGTTGGACATTTACACCAGGTTAACCCTTGCCGCCGAGAAAAGTGGAAGTAAAAGGAAGTGAGAAGAAGACAGGAAAGATCAAAAGCGAGAGAGAAAGACGAAGATGAGGGGAGAGAGAGACAGGAAAAGGCGACTGCCGATTTCCCCTGGGTGGGTCAGCCCAGGGGGTGCCGTCTACGTGAAGCTAGGGCCAAAGGGGTGTGTTGCCTCCGCCGGGGGGGCCATAAAGGTCCAATCACCCGGCATTGGCTCAACCCCCAGGATCCCCTTTTCCCCGGACACTGGCTACGCCACGCACGGCTAAGCGTGGGAGGAGGTCGAGGCCCCCCCGTTGGCTCGGGTCCGTGGTGTCGCCACACACCAAACGCCTGCTCGCGCAGACGCCCCTGCGGGGGTCGAGTAGCTTTGAGTATATGTATATAAAATACAATTGAAACTCGACTAAACCAAGGGAGCTTTAAGCTCATGTTCACCCAAGTTGAAAAAATGAAATGCATTGGTTGTCGAGTAGCTTTGAGTATATGTATATAAAATACAATTGAAACTTCACTAAACCAATTAAACTTTAAGCTCATGTACACCCAAGTTGAAAAAATGAACAGCATTGGTTGTCGAGTAGCTTTGAGTATATGTATATAAAATACAATTGAAACTCGACTAAACCAAGGGAACTTTAAGCTCATGTACACCCAAGTTGAAAAAATTGAACAGCATTGGTTGTCGAGTAGCTTTGAGTATATGTATATAAAATACAATTGAAACTTGACTAAAGCCAAGGGAACTTTAAGCTCATGTTACACCCAAGTTGAAAAAATGAACAGCATTGGTTGTCGAGTAGCTTTGAGTATATGTATATAAAATACAATTGAAACTCGACTAAACCAAGGGAACTTTAAGCTCATGTACACCCAAGTTGAAAAAATTGAACAGCATTGGTTGTCGAGTAGCTTTGAGTATATGTATATAAAATACAATTGAAACTTGACTAAACCAAGGGAACTTTAAGCTCACGTTCACCCAAGTTGAAAAATTGAACAGCATTGGTTGTCGAGTAGCTTTGAGTATATGTATATAAAATACAATTGAAACTCGACTAAACCAAGGGAACTTTAAGCTGATGTTCACCCAAGTTGAAAAAATTGAACAGCATTGGTTGTCGAGTAGCTTTGAGTATATGTATATAAAATACAATTGAAACTCGACTAAACCAAGGGAACTTTAAGCTCATGTTACACCCAAGTTGAAAAAATTGAACAGCATTGGTTGTCGAGTAGCTTTGAGTATATGTATATAAAATACAATTGAAACTTCACTAAACCAAGGGAACTTTAAGCTCATGTTCACCCAAGTTGAAAAAAATGAACAGCATTGGTTGTCGAGTAGCTTTGAGTATATGTATATAAAATACAATTGAAACTTCACTAAACCAATTGAACTTTAAGCTCATGTACACCCAAGTTGAAAAAAATGAACAGCATTGGTTGTCGAGGAGCTTTGAGTATATGTATATAAAATACAATTGAAACTCGACTAAACCAAGGGAACTTTAAGATCATGTACACCCAAGTTGAAAAATTGAACAGCATTGGTTGTTGAGTAGCTTTGAGTATATGTATATAAAATACAATTGAAACTTGACTAAAGCAAGGGAACTTTAAGCTCATGTACACCCAAGTTGAAAAAATGAACAGCATTGGTTGTCGAGTAGCTTTGAGTATATGTATATAAAATACAATTGAAACTTGACTAAACCAAGGGAACTTTAAGCTCATGTACACCCAAGTTGAAAAATTGAACAGCATTGGTTGTCGAGTAGCTTTGAGTATATGTATATAAAATACAATTGAAACTTGATTAAACAAAGGGAACTTTAAGCTCACGTTCACCCAAGTTGAAAAATTGAACAGCATTGGTTGTCGAGTAGCTTTGAGTATATGTATATAAAATACAATTGAAACTTGACTAAACCAAGGGAACTTTAAGCTCATGTACACCCAAGTTGAAAAAATGAACAGCATTGGTTGTCGAGTAGGTTTGAGTATATGTATATAAAATACAATTGAAACTTGACTAAACCAAGGGAACTTTAAGCTCATGTACACCCAAGTTGAAAAAATTGAACAGCATTGGTTGTCGAGTAGCTTTGAGTATATGTATATAAAATACAATTGAAACTCGACTAAACCAAGGGAACTTTAAGCTCATGTACACCCAAGTTGAAAAAATTGAATAGCATTGCTTGTCGAGTAGCTTTGAGTATATGTATATAAAATACAATTGAAACTTGACTAAACCAAGGGAACTTTAAGCTCATGTTCACCCAAGTTGAAAAATTGGAACAGCATTGGTTGTCGAGTAGCTTTGAGTATATGTATATAAAATACAATTGAAGCTCGACTAAACCAAGGGAACTTTAAGCTCATGTACACCCGAGTTGAAAAAATGAACAGCATTGGTTGTCGAGTAGCTTTGAGTATATGTATATAAAATACAATTGAAACTCGACTAAACCAAGGGAACTTTAAGATCATGTACACCCAAGTTGAAAAATTGAACAGCATTGGTTGTCGAGTAGCTTTTGAGTATATGTATATAAAATACAATTGAAACTTGACTAAAGCAAGGGAACTTTAAGCTCATGTACACCCAAGTTGAAAAAAATGAACAGCATTGGTTGTCGAGTAGCTTTGAGTATATGTATATAAAATACAATTGAAACTTGACTAAACCAAGGGAACTTTAAGCTCATGTACACCCAAGTTGAAAAATTGAACAGCATTGGTTGTCGAGTAGCTTTGAGTATATGTATATAAAATACAATTGAAACTTGATTAAACAAAGGGAACTTTAAGCTCACGTTCACCCAAGTTGAAAAATTGAACAGCATTGGTTGTCGAGTAGCTTTGGTATATGTATATAAAATACAATTGAAACTCGACTAAACCAAGGGAACTTTAAGCTGATGTTCACCCAAGTTGAAAAAATGAACAGCATTGGTTGTCGAGTAGCTTTGAGTATATGTATATAAAATACAATTGAAACTCGACTAAACCAAGGGAACTTTAAGCTCATGTACACCCAAGTTGAAAAATTGAACAGCATTGCTTGTCGAGTAGCTTTGAGTATATGTATATAAAATACAATTGAAGCTCGACTAAACCAAGGGAACTTTAAGCTCATGTACACCCGAGTTGAAAAAATGAACAGCATTGGTTGTCGAGTAGCTTTGAGTATATGTAAATAAAATACAATTGAAACTTGACTAAACCAAGGGAACTTTAAGCTCATGTTCACCCAAGTTGCAAAAAATGAACAGCATTGGTTGTCGAGTAGCTTTGAGTATATGTATATAAAATACAATTGAAACTCGACTAAACCAAGGGAACTTTAAGCTCATGTACACCCAAGTTGAAAAAATTGAACAGCATTGCTTGTCGAGTAGCTTTGAGTATATGTATATAAAATACAATTGAAACTTGACTAAACCAAGGGAACTTTAAGCTCATGTACACCCAAGTTGAAAAGTTGAACAGCATTGGTTGTCGAGTAGCTTTGAGTATATGTAAATAAAATACAATTGAAACTTGACTAAACCAAGGGAACTTTAAGCTCATGTTCACCCAAGTTGAAAAAATGAACAGCATTGGTTGTCGAGTAGCTTTTGAGTATATGTATATAAAATACAATTGAAACTCGACTAAACCAAGGGAACTTTAAGCTGATGTTCACCCAAGTTGAAAAAATGAACCGCATTGGTTGTCGAGTAAGCTTTGAGTATTGTATATAAAATACAATTGAAACTTGACTAAACCAAGGGAACTTTAAGCTCATGTTCACCCAAGTTGAAAAAATTGAACAGCATTGGTTGTCGAGTAGCTTTTGAGTATATGTATATAAAATACAATACAAATTCGATTTATTGAAGGGACGAAGGGGCTCGAATTATTTAATTGAATCAGGAAGCTTATAAAATTGAGGGAGAGATTTTTCAGGCCTTTGAAATCTGAACTTACAACGTAGTGTCACCCAAAACCTACTGTGGCATTTTATTTGGCACTAATTCACGTTTGCGCATGGGAAAAGTCCGCGAGGGCAGTCTGAGCAGAAATTCGTCCGATGTGAGGACGATACAGCGATGAAGACGGCCACATGCAGCTACGAAAAGCTGCCGATATTCAAAGACAGGGGAGAACGATTGCAGTTAATGTGTGAGCAGGCAGAGCAAGAATGTTTTATAGGGACTATTGGCACCATCTGTTGCATAAATTATTAAATAACAAAAGCAACCACCGTGTTCCTGTGGGAATATTTCTAGGGGCAGAAAACGCTGTCTGCCTCGCACCGTTTGATATGTAAAAGCGCTATTGGCTGCGGCGTGCAGACTTGTCAAAATAAAACTGTAGTCTCACTACTGCGTTATTGATTTGGCTGTATGTTCTAAAGGGGTACTCATAAAATAATTTTCAGTTGTCGTTTTCTTTGTGCCAAATGAAAAGCCAAACCCTCAAGAGCCTAGAAGCTCAGGATATTTTATGGTTTTATGGCGCAAGGGCCATTTGTGGCCAAAGAGCGCCAAGCCAAAGTGAATTATGCAAACAATGATGAGCGTAATGACTATGGGTAAACGTAAGACGGCTGTAAAATGGCCTAAAATACTGCACACTAAAATGGCGTGAAACCTATAACCGTTTAAAACCATGAGAGTGACGTGAAGTGTCTGCAATAAGCTTAAGAGCTGTAGAATGAGAAAAATACTAAAAGCTGGAGTGTTGCTGGGCACTGCAGTCTCAAGATCCCTTGCTTTGCAAGTGGCCGGAGACGCGTGCATTTAAGATGTTGTTCTCCCGTAGAGACGTCCTCGTGCAGAGGACATGCTACGGATGCCTTTCATAAATAACTTTCAATGTGCCGGCATCTTTAAGGAAATCTATTAGCGAACGCTGGGGAAAAAATGCGTCATTTCCTAAAAACATAGCGGGATGAAGGGGAATATGCTCCCGATATGCCTTTGAAAAAGTGTCTTTTTCTTTGAGACTCGAGTTCGCGACACTGTATTAAGACATGAAGCACGGCTGCGCCTCGCCCGCACTTACTACAGCTGGGAGGTTCTTCTACAGTCAAAAAGATAGTTGTGCGTACCGTAAGTGTGTCCTATTCTCAGTCTTGAGAGCAGGACATCAATTCGTCTAGATTTTGTAGTGGGTGTCCAGTGCTCTATAATTCTCTTAATTGAATGAAGCTTTCTGTTGTGGATCTGGCCATCCCACAAGCGCCGCTGCCCAGTACATTCTAAGCCTGTTACGTACATAAGGTTTCATGTCCATCACTGGAACAGTCATATATGCGGTGGCAGTGTTTGTGATAGCGGATGCGGCAAGCTGGTCAGCCAGCACATTTCCCTTTATATTACGGTGCCCTGGCACCCAGCATACTGTCACATGCTGGGCCAGAAGCGTAAATAGAGCACAAGAGAGAATATAGGTCTATAATGACTGGATTTCTGTGTTTGCAGTATGACCTTAAGGCATTCACAACACTCAAGGAGTCTGTGTATATGACAGCCTTATGTACTTCCGATTCTTTTATGTGTTTCACCGCAGACAATAATGCATATGCTTCAGCAGTAAAGATGCTTGTGTTAGGGTGTAAAACATCAGATTTAGAAAAAAAGATGGGCCGACGACTGCATAAGACACGCCGGCATGCGACTTAGAGACATCGGTGTAATATTCTAGGCAAGAGTATTTAAACTGTAGTGCTAAAAAGTGCATGTGGATATGGGCTTCTGGCGCATGTTTAGTAACTTCCCACGAACGACGTGTCGCAGTCTACAGTCTTCCACAGCCACGGCGGGAAAGGTTCAGGGAGGAGCCGTTAAGCGATACTCAAGCAGCGGAGTATCTATGTCAGCACACAGCTTCCTCACACGAAGTGAGAATGGCTCTCTAACTGTTGGTCTGTTGTGGAACAACGTTGCGGATGCCGTATCATTGATGGTGGTGTAACAAGGGTGGTCTTTGTTAGAGTGTACATTAAGAAAATAATTTAAGGCACAGTATGAACGCTATAGATGAAGAGACCATTCATTCGACTCGACATAGAGACTTTCAATCGGGCTCGTTCTGAAGGCACCGGTGGCGAGGCGTATGCCCAAGTGATGGACAGGGTCGAGCATCTTGAGTGCGCTGGGTGTAGCCGACTGATAAACTACGGCGCCGTAGTCTAAGCGAGATCGAACGAGGCTCCTGTAAAGATTCATGAGGCACTTCCCTGTCACTGCCCCATGATGTGTGACAAAATTTTTAGATGTTCATTGTTTTCAGGCATCTAGCCTTGAGATACTTTATATGGTTGACAAATGTCAGCTTTGAATCAAGTACGACACCTAAAAATTTTTGTTCTACATGTAATGCTAAGCGCTGGCCATGTAATTCAATAACTGGATCTCGAACCAAGCCTCTTTTTCTTGTAAAAGGACTATTGAACTTTTCTGCGGATTTAGCCTGAACCCGTTCTCATCTGCCCATTTTGATATATTGTTTAGGCTCAGTTGCACGTGTCGCTCGCAAACTGTCAGATTGCACGATCGGAAACCTACTCTGTACACATCATCAACATATACAGAATAAAACACATCTCGTGGAATTGATGATCGCAGGGGAGGTCATTTTTACCATAAGAGGGTACAACTAAGTACGCCACCCTGCGGTACTACAGTTTCTTGAATGAATACTCTTTGAAAGAGCACTACCAATCCGGACACGGAATGTGCGGTTCGATAAGTAGCTCTCAATGATATTAAACATGTTCCCACCGACACCCATTCTGGACAAATCACGGAGAATCCCATAGCGCCACGTCGTGTCATATGCCTTTTCAATGTCTAGAAACACGGACAGAAAGTACTGTTTATGCACAAATGCGTTCCGAATGTAGGCCTCTACACGCACGAGGTGGTCAGTTGTCGACCGTCCTTCCCTAAATCCGCACTGATACGGGTCGAGAATGTGATTAGATTCGAGGTGATACAATAGGCGGCGGTTTATCATTTTTTCAAATACCTTGCAAAGGCAGCTCGTAAGTGCTATTGGACGATAACTTGTTACCAAGGGAGGGTTCTTTTGCCCTGCTTTAGAATAGGAACAACTATGGCTTCTTTCCACGTGAGTGGAATGTGTACCTCGGTCCAGATATTGTTATAAATTGGTGAGCAGTGTCATTTGCGTGTCTGGGTGTAGGTGTTTGATCATGTCATATACAATTCTGTCAGGTCCCGATGCCGAACTCTGACATGAAGTTAGTGCAGTTCTAAACTCCCAGCCATGCAAAAAGGGACTATTATAGGGTTCATTCTGGTGGCATTTACGATCCAGTCGTTTGCTTTCTTCTCTCTCTTTGTATCTCTGGAAAGATTGCGAATAGTGCATGGAACTAGAAATACGTTCAAAATGCTCTCCCAGAGCATCTGCTTGGTCTTCCAAGGTATTTCCCCTCGCGAGTCACAAGAGGCAATGGTTCGGATTGCCGCCCATTTAAGCCTATTCAGATTGTTCCAGACTTTTGCTTCTTGGGTGTACGAATCTCTATATTCCCGAAAGAAACCTCTGCCAGCTTAACTGTTCGCCTTGCCTGTCGTCGTGTGCGCCTTCCCTGAGATTTTATCTGTTTAAATTGAACAAGATTTTCCGCCGTAGGGTATTTGCGCAGGATACCCCATGCCTTATTTTGTTTCCTTCGCGCCTCTTTGCAGTCATCATTCCACCAAGGAACTCGTCTTTTGCATGAATGACCACTCGATTGCGGAATAAATTTTTCTGCTGCATCTAAAACAAAAGTGGTAAAATAAGTAACGGCATCATCTATGCTAAGATCATTGATAAAATCTTGTGACAGACATGTAGATTCTTTAAAAACGCTCCCAGTCTGCTGCTTCCAGTTTCCATAGGGGGAGCATGAGGCGGGTAGTCTTGTTGCTCCTTCAAGTTCAATGTTATGGGAAAATGGTCGCTTCCAAAAGGATTTTTGATGACATTCCATTCCAGGAAAGGGAAATAGGACTGCAGAGCCAATGGCGAGGTCAATTGATGAGTATGTCTTGTGTGATATATTGAAGTACGTTGGTTCCTTTTTTGTTGAACAGGCATATATCTGAAGTTACCAAAAGATTTTCTACAAGACGGCCTCTTCGATCACAGCGAGTCTCCCCATAAGATATTATGGGCATTAAAATCACCTACGATAATGTAAGGCTCTGGAAGCTGGTCAATGAGGCTGTACAATTCTGCTCTGTTCAGCTGGTAACTAGGCGGTATATAAATAGAGCAAATTGAAACCAACTTATTAAATAAAATTGCACGGACTGCAACCACCTCGAGGGGCGTTTGAAGAGCAATATGATGGCAAGGAACAGATTTATCCACGACTATCGCGACACCTCCCGATGAAGTAGATGCCTCATCACGGTCTTTCCTAAAGACGGCGTAACGCCGAAGGAGATTGACCTGTTTTGAGTTTAAATGTGTCTCCTGGACACAGAACACCTTCGGCTGGTAGTAGCATAGGAGTTCACTTATGTCGTCTAAATTGCGAATTAGGCCCCTGATATTCCAATACATTATTTGGGTCGACATATTCGCACAGAGTATGGTGTTCTGTGGAGGAGGAAGGTAATTCAGACTCTGTGCTCAAGGGTCCTTATCAGGACCCCTGATTTTCTGCTTTTCTTTTTTGTTGCGGTCGACAGAACTACGCCGTTCTGTCGGCACCGATGGCGCCGGTGTAGTGTCCATTGCCTCGCGGGAGGCACTGGACGCCCGCGCATGCAGGCTTTTTGTTCGAGTTTCGGGCCTCGCCTGGTGAGGCGAGGGCTTGAGACCCGACGGCCCTGCGGTTGCCGGGCTCTGGTCACGAGTTGGCGGAGTAGATTTAACTACCTGCCGCCGTGGGGGCAGGTGCCACAGCAGACGGCTCGCTCTGCGCAGGCCGGGCCAGTGGCGGGGGGTCGGTGCGACGCTGCCCCCTGACGCGCCGCATCCGCATATGTTGTGCCGTAGAATGGTGCACACCTCTTTCTTGCTTCCTTAAAAGAAATGCTTTCCCTGACTTTCAATGAAATGATATCCTTCTCTTTTTTCCATATGCAACAAGACCGTGAGTATGTGGGTGCTCACCACCACAGTTAACACAGCGAGCTGCAGCTTCACAGTTGTCAGAAATGTGTTCTGTTGACGCACACCTGGCACAAGTAGATTGTCCTCTACAAATGTTGGAGCTGTGGCCGTATCTCTGGCACTTAAAACATCTACGAGGGTTGGGTATGTATGGCCGGATTCTCAGTTTGGTGTAGCCTGTAGCTATAGTCTCTGGAAGTTCGCTGGAGCCAAATGTCAAGATGATGTGCTTGGTTGGCTTTTCCTGGTTGTCCCTTCTTATTTTTATTCTTTGCACATTGACCACATTTTGTTCCTTCCAGCCATCAAGAAGTTCTGCGTCAGAGAGGTTCAGAAGATCGTCGTCTGAAACGACACCTCGAACGGTATTCATCGATCGATGTGGGGTGACTGTGACAGGAATGTTGCCAAATGACTTGAGGTTGGGAAGATTTTCGTACTGTTTGATGTCTCGAACTTCAAGCAGCAGATCACCACTGGCCATCTTAGATGCCTTGTATCCTGGTCCTAGTTTGTCAGTCAGGGTTTTTGCTACCAAAAACGGAGATATCGTTCTTGCCTTTTCATCTGAAACGTCACTGTGGATGACATGATATTTGGGGAACTGTTTAGGGTTATTTGTAAAGAAATTCACTGCTGCTTCGGTCCGTACCCTTTTAAGGCTACGATCAGATTTCAAAAAAGGTGCGCTCAACATAACATGCCTGTTTTATTTCGGCGGCGGTGCCAGCCACCCACCGCCGAGCCCAACAAGGGGACGTGGGAGGATGTGTTGCACTAACCCTACCAACGCCAGCTGTACACCACCACTATAACTTAATATGGTGAGCCAAGGTTGGTCATCCACACAAGGTTAACCCTCGCCGCCAGGAAAAACGGAAGTAAATTTAAGAGAGGAGAGGACAGGAAAGAATAAAAGTGAGAGGGAAAGACGAAGATGTAGGGAGGGGCGAGACAGGAAAAAGGCGACTGCCGATTTCCCCTGGGTGGGTCAGCCCAGGGGTGCCGTCTACGTGAAGCCGGGGCCAAATGGGTGGTGTGTTGCCTCTGCCGGGGGGCCTTAAAGGTCCAATCACCCGGCGTCGGCTCAACCCCCAGGGGATCCCCTTTTCCCCGGACACGGCTCAGCCACGCACGGCGAGGCGTGGGAGGAGGTAGAAACCCCCCCGTTAGCTCGGGTCCGTGGTGTCGCCACACACCAAACGCCTGCTTTCGGAGACGGGCCCCTGCGGGGGAGCCTAGAAGCTCATCCTGAAGAAGTACAGTATGTTTTTAAAAGCTAGTTTCGGTTCCTACTGTACCCATACATCAAAACACGGTATGAGCTTTTCCCCATGTGCTAGCACAAGATATCGTGATATTTCCATGACCACTTCACACCGTGGCTTCGTTGGCGGCGCACGAGTGACAATTTCAGGATGTTTCAGTGACACACAAGTGGCCATTTTGGAAATTTTCGTACCAGACATCGTCACAACTAGGCAGACAGCTGCGTAAAGTCACCAAAATTAGTGCTGTAGCCTGACGCCAAGCTAATGTCGATGTCAGTAGGTGTACCATGGGGAAACTTGGAAGAATACCTGAAATTAACTGTTTAACCATACAGTTGTGTCTTCTGAGGGAATATATGATGCTTTCATCATTTTTCCATATTTTTGTTCAATATCTCCCTTTAAGCCCCAAACTTGTTATTGCTCAAGTTTTGGCGAGAAAGGTGGCATTTTGCCAGTGGTTTAGTATAATGCCATGTCTGTGGGCATTATACTAAATGCGAAAGAGGTAGTGGCCTAGCTTATCAATGCAACACGTATTACACATTTAAGTCTTTACTCAAGAAGATAATAATATCTGGGGTTTTACGTCCTCAAAACCACGACATGATTATGAGTGACACTGTAGTGGAAGGCTCCGGACATTTGAACCATCTGGTGTTCTTTTACATGCACTGACATCGCGCAGTACACAGGCCTCTACCATTTCGCCTCCGCCGAAATGCAACCGCCATGGCCTGGATCCAACCCGCGGGAAGATCGATCACTTAAATGCACACTGAAAATAATTTTTATCAATAAAGGCCATATAATGCTTTAATAAAAAAAGTACTATTTGATCTGACAAACTTGTTTTATAGAAGACTCATATGAATGTTTCAATAATTTTGAAGCGATAAGGAAGGGGCTTCTGCACTAATTCTGTTCGTCTGAATGTGTCTCTAGTGTTTTTGTTCCTTTACTGTTTTGTTGTCCTTGGTTTGCTAGCATCTGTAATGTACATTTAGAGAGTTTTAGTAAGATTTGTTTTCCTAGTAAGCCATATTGTCTTGGGATTTTTTATGCGCAAGAATATAAAATTCCATATGTATTCAGTTCTCACAAAGGTTATTTCAACGCGTGTACAGGTACCCCGTCCAGGCAGCTCTATCGGGTAGCTGCTGAAAGATTGGTCCCCGCTCATCCACACCTTGCAGAT